>JAJMZS010002970.1:0-94919 GCA_023807205.1 Isotricha prostoma | reverse complement strand
TTATTTATTTTTTTACAATTTATAGTTTTGATTAAAGTATAGATATAATTTTTGAAATTAATTAAAAAAAGATATTTCTTTATGAACCTTTCTCAAACTAATTTTAATTACCTTAATAATTTTATAAGTAAAAATGATTCTGATTATAGTAAGGAAAAAAAAGAAAAAAGGAAGAATAATTTTTCACAAACAAAATATTTAATAAATAATAACAACTTTCCAAAAAGACCAAAAAATTTCAAATCATCTTTTAATCTTTTTAACAATAATACAGATTTTTTAATAAAAAATATTAAAAATAGTTTAGATAATAATAATAAATTTAATAGCAATAGAATATCAATTCAAAATGATAATAATATGAATGAAAATGCTTATAAATTACCAATTATATTCAAGAATAATAATAATATTTTAAAACCTAAAATAATAAAATTAAAAAAGTCATATTCTTTATTACATATGAATTTAAAATTAAAAAATTTGAATGAGATAAATTTATTAAATTCCCAAAATAAATTAAGAAATAATTCAGAGAGAAAAAAAATAAAAAAAACATCTAATAAAATATTATATCAATCTAAATATGCTAGTAATAATTTAAATGAAGATTTAATAATTCAATATTCATATAATTCAAAAGCAGGAAAAAATGAATTTGGAGAACCAAAAATAAATCAAGATAATTTTTTAATCCAAAATAAAATATTAAAAAAAGGTAATTTTTCAGTTTTTGCAGTTTTTGATGGTCATGGAAAATACGGTCATTTAGTTTCACAATACTTAAAAAAAGCATTTGAAAATTTTTTTCTTGAAATTTCAAAAAAAAATATAAAAACAAATAATTTAGAAACTGAAATATATTTAAAATTAAAAAATATAAATAACATAAATACAATATTTACAAAAATAGATGAAAATTTAAAAAAAGAAAAACCAGATTTTGAAAATTCAGGAAGTACAACTTTAATAATAATATATATAAAGCAAAAAATAATATGTTTAAACGTAGGAGATTCTCGTTCAATATTCATAACAAAAAATAATAAACCAATTCAAATAAGTGAAGATCACAAACCAAATTTAAAAAAAGAAAGAGAAAGAATAATAAAAAAAGGAGGAGAAATATTTCAAAATCCAAATGATAAAAATGGACCTTTTAGAATTTGGAATAAAAATAAAAATAGTTATGGATTAGCAATTAGTAGAAGTTTTGGTGATTTTGATGTTAAAAATAGTGGTGTGATTTGTTTACCTGATTTATTTGAAATTGAAATTTTATATTCTAATATTAAAGTAGTTATTTTAGCTACTGATGGATTATGGGAATTTTTAACTAATGATGAAATTGCTGAAATTTGTACTCCTTTTATTATTAATAATGATTGTAGTGGATGTTGTTTAAAATTAATTGATGAAGCTGTTTCTATGTGGGAAAAATGGGATTCTTATTGTGATGATATTACTGTTATCGTTATTTTTTTTAAATAACTTTTAATTAATTATTATTTTTTATAAAACATTTATTTTCTATATTTTTTAATTAGTATTTAAAATTTTATTGTTTATAATTTTTTTATTCATTTTGTATCAGTATCAAAATATCTAAATATATGTTGATTATAATTAAATTATTTGAATAAAAATGAATTTTTGAATTTTGATGATTTATATTTTTTTTTGATTAAATCAATACATACAAGAATTGTTTCAAAATTAAATTAACATTTTTCAAAATTTTTTTGAAAATTAAAAAATAATAATTTAATACCAATACATTTTTTTATACATTATATAATGTAACATAATAAGTAATAGTTTTTTTACAAATTGGACAAATATCATTTTTAATGAGTGAAGTACAATAAACACAACAATATTTATGTTTACAATATTGAAAAACAATATTTATTTTATTTTCATTACATAAATTGCATATTGTATCACTTATTTCTTTTTCTTCTTTAACTTTTGATTGTTTTTCTTTTTCTTTATCTTTTTTCATATTAAAATAATAATCTCTTTCATCAATATATGCTGAATTTTCATATTTAATAAATTTTTTCATTGATTTTTTTTTCTGTAATTGTTCTTGTTGATTTATATGTTTTAACATAGTAATTTTTGTTCTATTTAATTGATTAATAATATAATGTCTATCAAAAGTAGGAATTTTTTTCCCAAAAGTAGTTTGAAATATTTCTTCAGTATATTGTAAATCTAAAATATCTTTCATTAATTTTTCTTTCATATTTATTAAAAATTTCGGAATAATATATTTTTGAAACATTTTCTTTTTTTTAAATTCTATAAAATCAGGAGTATTTTTATTAGAAATATTTTTAGCATCAAAAGGAATAACCTTATTCATTTCAATAAACTTAATAAAATGTTTATTAATTTGATTATAAACAAACTTACATAAAAGTTTATTTTTTTCTTTAATTTTAGCTTTTGTAAATCCTCCAATATAATCATTAAAATTAATATAAATAAAATTCCATCTCAGATTTTGATTTTCTTTCCTATAATCTTCAATTTTTTCTTCAAATTCCTTAGAATTAAATTCGTTTCCAATAGAACAAATAATTAAAGAAAAAGGTAAATTAGAATTTTCATTTAAAAATTTAAACAAAAGAACACTATCATGTATTTCTCCAGAAACAATAAAAAATCCAACATGATATTTTTGATTTTTATCATCGAATTTTTCAGCATTAACATATTGAATAAAATGTTCTAAAGATTCAATTAAACAAACAGGACCACCTAAATTATAATTACTCATACATTTATTATAACCTTCCAAAATTAATTTTGAATCTTCAACTTCAGGATTTAAAATATCTAAATTACAAGCAATATTATTACAATTTATATCATAATTAGGAGGAATATTACAACCAAAACCAAATAATGAACATCTATTATCTGAATCTAATTCAAATTGATCTTTTATTAATGATTCTGTTAATTCTTTTAATTGTTCATATTCTTCTTCTAAATCATTAAATACTGATTTTTTTGTTATTATTGTTTTTTCTCTTTCTTCTCTTATTTGTTGAAGATATTCTCTTATTTTTATTTTTTCTTCTTCATTTTTTGCTTTTTCTTCTTCATTTTTTAAAATAACATTTAATTTTAATGTTTCTATTCCTTGATATTTATCTTTATCTTTTCTTTTTAAATCTAATAATGGTCTATATATTAAAGATTCTTCATTTTTCTCTTCTTTATTTCTTTCATTTTCTAAAAATTTTTTAGTAAATGAATTATTTAATTTATCAGAAACATAAATATTAAGTTTAGATCTACTTAAATCTAAAAAAAAATTACATTCATATTCCATTCCACTAACAAGAAAAGAAAATAAAGTAAATTTATCAATTTCTTTAATATCTTCAATTAATAAATAATGATATTCATCTTTAATTTTTTTTAATTGAAATTCTTTTCTAATTTTTAACTCATCAAAAGTCATATCAACTTCAGTTAAACTTTTTGGTCTTCTTCTTTTATCTAATTCAAAAATTTGAAATTTTAAAGTATCAACATCACCAATTTTACTTAAAATTCCTTCATAATTAATTCTATCATTTTCAAATTCAACAATATCCCAATAAAAACTTTTTTCTTTAGAAGGATTATGTTCTTTTTCATTAGTAACAAAAATAGGAATAAAATCTCCATGAATATCTTTTTTAGAAACTCTACAATAAATTTTATTTCTTGTTACTTTTGGTCCTCTTAATCCTAATTTCATTTGAATATATTTTGTTGATGTTTTTTTTTGTTGTCCCCTTATTATTAATTTACTTTTTTTATCTGGATCAATTAATTTTATATATTCTTGATTTTTTGATGTTAAAATATCTTTTAATGTTACTATTACATTATCAATATTTATTATTTCATCATGTTCTTTAAAATTTATTTCAAATTTTAATTTTTGAGAATTTGAATTTTCTTCAAAATGATAATTCATTATAAATGATTTTATATAAGAAGGATTAATTGAATATCTATAAATTTCTGTTTGTCCAATTTCAACCCAACTTTCTCCTTCATTTCTATAAACTATTATAAATGAATTAAGTGATGATGTTATTTTTGGTAAATTTTTACATTGGAGAAAAATTTCAGTTTTAATTGATAAAGTATCTAATTGATGACCAAGTAATAAATCATATTCACTAAAATCTTCTATTATTTCTTTTTTCTTTTTTGATGTTATTGTTTTACTAAAATATGTTTTTAATCCCATTGATTTTGGTTTTAATGTGCTTTGTTCTTTATTATTTTCAATTTTATTATTTTCCATTTTTTGTTCTTGATTTTCTTTATTTTGAGATATCATATTATTATTTTCATTTTGAATTTTTCCTGGAAAACAACCCATTATTTTAAATTTATATTATAATGTAAAATTATTAAAAACATTTTTTATGTTAATAAAAAAGTTAATTAAAATAATTATTTGATAAAAAGATATTTTCATTATAATTTGATTAAAACAATTTAGTTTTGATTCATTTCAGATAATTCAGTTAATTCTGGTTCTAAATTTTTTTTTACTTCATTTAATAATTTTTTTTTTGTTTCTTTATTGACAAAATTTTTTAATAAATTTAAAATATCATCGAGTAAATCTTCATAATGAGAATTTTTTTCTGGATTTAAATTAATTTCACCTTCTCCATCCTCATTATTATGAAATTCGTTTTCAATATCCATCATATCATCACTTCTAAATTGTGATACGATAGAAAATTGTTGGCTTGTTGATTCATTTTCATTTATTTCAGCTGAAAATACTTCTTTTATGATTTCATCTAATTCTATTTCACCATTAAATTCTTTATTGTCTTTTATAATTAAATTTTTTAAAACACTCAATAAATTAATTGTTCTTTTAGGTACGACTATTTTTCTAAAATCTTCTTTTAATTGTTCTATTATTCCTTCATCTACTTGTTCCATATTAAAAAAAAAAATAAATATTTTTTATTACAAAAATCCTAATTAATAATAAATAAATAATTATGATAATTATAAAAGAAAATTGTTATAATAAAATTAAATTTATTTCTTATCTTTGTAATTATTTCATAAATATTCTATAATAGAATAAATATTTTTTTACATTTAATATTAATTTAATTTCTATGCTAATAAAATATAAAATAAATATAAATTAAATGTCAATAATATAAAATTTATTTTTCTTCACATTGAATCAATTTTATAATTCCAGAATTAAAAAGATATTCATTTGAATTACATTTTTTTATTTCTTTTTGAACTTCAATGGTATTAATATTAATATTATTATTAATTATATTATTTTTAATTTTTATAATAGCAGGAGAAGATTTCCTTATATTATTAAGATTATTTTTAACTTTTTTTTCCCTTTTTGATTTAAAATTAAATGTATTTTTATGAAGAGTATAAAATAGACTATGTAAATAATTAAAATAAGTTTTTTGATTTATTTTTCCAAATAATAAATTAAACATTTCTTCTTTTTTTTCATCATTACAATGATGATTATCATGACAATGATTATGATTATTTCGATTATTTTTATTGTTTACAAAATCATATTCATTATTTCTTTCGCTTTTATCACTATCACTTGATTCTTTATCAAATTGTAATCCATGCTTTGCTAAAACAACTTTTTTTCTATTTTGAAATTTATGAAAATGATGATTACATTTATGAAAAAATGGTTCTATATCTAAATCACTTATATTATTATTAATAAATGAAACTCTTGTTTTTTTTGCATTTTTAATTTGTTTTGTTTTTAAATTTATTGTAATACTTTCAAAAGATTTTTTTATATAATCTTTTGTTGTTTGCGAATTTATTCTTATATTTTGATTTAGATAATTTTCTGCTTCTTTAGCATTTATTTTTAAAAGGTTTGTTCTTATTAAATTTATTTGCTTATATTCATCACTTTTTCTATTTATTGGAAATATTTCATGGTTTTTTTTTTCAAAAAAATGAAGTTCAGAAATTTCCATTTTATTAATAATTTTTTTTATTGAGATATTTTTAATAAAATGTTTTTTAAATCTTTGATGATAATTTTTTAATTTTCTTTTGTTACACATATTATATATGATATAATTGAATTTAAATTTATAATATTTTTTTAAGATAAATCCTTTTAATAATAATTTATAATTTGATTTATGAATACTTATACACATAAATATTAACTGAATTTATTTATTTTAATTTTATAATTAAACTAATTAAAATATTACTAATTATTTATCTACAAAAAAAATAAAATTTTTTCATCTTTTAGTGAGGAAAAAAAAATGAAGAAAGAATCAAGAAATTCAACTCCAAATAAAAATTCATCAAGAAAAAATTCTCAAAATCAAACTCAACAATCAATAGAAATAATAAGAATAAATTGTATTGATAATATTCCATCATCAATTGAACATATTTTTACATTATCATCCCTTAATATATTAGGATTATGTAGAAGTGATAATTCAATTGAAATATGGACAATTAATTCTTGGATTCAATTAATAAAAATTCCAGGTTCTGAAAAAATAAATACAAGAAGAATTTATCTTCTTCAAGAGAATAAAAACACTAATAATAATAATTTAAATAATAATATACTTAATAAAATAAGATTATTTTCTTCTGGTTTAAATGGTTATTTTATAGAATGGAATTTTGAAACATTATTACCTAAATTTATATATAAAAATCAAAGTGGAATTTGGGATATTTCAATTAAGAAAAAAATATGTTTATTTGGTTCTGATGATGGTGTAGTAAGAGGAATAAAAATAAAGAAGAATTCAGAATCATATTTAATTAAACAATTTGAAAAATTAGATTCGAGAATTTTATGTATTACATTTGAAAATTCAAATAATAATATATTTTATACTGGACATTCAAATGGAAATATATGTAAATGGAATTATGATAATGGTTCAATATTATTAACATTAACAAATCCAAAAATAAATAAAAAAGATAATTCTATTTGGAGTATAAATTCAATTGATTCTCAATTTTTATTATGTGGTGATTCAATTGGAAAATTATTAATATATGATATAAAATTAGGTATTTTAATAAAAGAATTTAATGAGCATAAAGCACCAATTTTATCAATAATATCAAATAAATCAATTCAAAATCCAATTGCATATTTTACTGGTTCAGATTCATTACTTTGTTCAATTAAATTTGATAGAAAAAATAATATTTGGATATTAACTTCTTCATTTAGAGGACAAAGTCATGATATTAATTCATTATCAATGATTAATAATGATACTTTAATTAGTGGAGGAGTCACAACTGATATTTGTATTTATCATTTAAGTAAAGGAGGGAATTTATATATGAAATATAATGAAAAAAATAATACTAATATTAAAAGACATATTAGTCCTTTTGAACATAAATGTTTTTATTATATTAGTGATATTAATGAATTTAATATGTTTTATGTTTTACATTTAAAAGAAAATTATTGTGATTTGTGGAATATTAATTTAAGTAATGGTATTAATACTTTTGTGGCTAAGTTGTTTAAAAGTAAAAAAAGTGATTTTAATTTAATTTGTGGAAATATTAGTAAAAATGGAGAAATTATTGGGATTTCTTATGAAGATGAAACTGTTTTGTTTAATTATTCATATGATAAAAATGAAATTAAGAGATTAGGGAAAATTAAAATACAATCTAATTTTATTTTCTTTAATAAAGATAATACAAAAGTTATTCTTCTCAGTCAAAAAAAATCTAAAATATATATTATTACAATATCAAATAGAGAAATTGAAAAAGAAATAACATTAAATGAAAAAGAAATTTTTTTAACATCAGATTATAATTATTCGAATAATAATTTATGTTTTTCAACAATAAGTAAAAAATTATATATTACTAATTTAAATAATAAAAATAATCAAATTGATTCATTACCACATCCAGATACATATATTACTAAAATTAAATTTATTGAAAGTAATAATAAAATAATTACAGTTGATGAAAATAATTTAATTTATATTATTGATAATCAAACTAAAAAATTTACTAAATGGACGAATCAAAGAATTGAAAAAAATGATTATCCTGAAAATTATTTAAAATGGTATAATAAAATATTTGGAATATGTCCTTATGATAAAGATAAATTTTTTTTATTTACTGATTATAATTATATAAATATTGATTTAACAAAAGAAATTCCTAAAGAAAGTATAATAGAAAAAAATAAAATTGATAAATATATTAAAAGTGATTGGGATAAAATAATTAAAGAATATCATGAAATAATTTATAGTAAAGAATATAAAGGAATTGAAGAGAAAAAAAAAATTGAAGATAAAAATATTAATGAAAATAAACTAAAAGTAAATTTTCAAAATGATAATTTTAAAATAACATCAAGATTTAATTCAATTATGTTAATGCAAATGTTAAATGATAAAATAATAGTAATTGAAAATGATTGGAATAAAATTATAAAATCATTTACTGAAAGTGTAATTGTTCCAAAATATGCACATTAATAAATAACAATTTAATAAAAAAAATATAAAAAATAAATAAAATTTTTATTTAAATATTTCCTTTTAATCAAATTTAAAAATATATAATAAATTGAAAATAAAATGATATTAAAAAAAATTAAAATCCTATTTTTATTTTTTATAATAATTAAATGTGAAGAAATAGAAGATAATTCAGATCCAATAAATACGACATCATATGAATGTCAAGATTTTGATGAAACAATAGAATTAGAAATAGGAAAAGAAATAATTTTATGTATTCATATTCCAGAATTAGAGCAAAAAATACCATTTAAAATTAAAGTAGATGAATATAGTTTATTAACAATAAATCAAGGATATTCACTTGCTTTTAATTATCAAGAAAAAAAACCAATTCATTTTATTGCACAAATTGGAAATATTACTTCAACTTATCCATCAGTAAAAAAAATATTTTATTTTATTTTATTTTAGTTATATTTGAAAAAAGATGAAATTGTAGTTCCTATTTTTAATATTGTGATAAAGATTAATAAAGGATATATTACTGAAATTTTTTGGGATCATCAATGTTATGGATGTAGTAATAATGAATGTTTTAGTAGTACTATTAATTATACTAATTCTAATCAAACTATTCAATATAAAAATTGTAAAGGAACTTATGTAGATAATTCTGAAGATACTAGTAATGATCCTAAATTTTATATTACTTGGTTTGGGACTGATAAACATAAAAGACAAATGAAAAGTTCTAATTTAGCTATATCAAAATTTAAACAATATTCTGTTAAAGATTTGTATGATTCAGTTAAAGATACTTTTAAAAAAAGTAGTTCTATTCGAATTCTTAAAGAGAGGATTAAAAGATTTATTTTTGGTTAAATTTTTTGTTTTGATTTAGGAAATTTTTATATAATTTATATATTTGATATTTAAATTTTTGATTTTTATTTTTTTTAATTTTTATGATAAAAAAAAATTAAAATTAATATAAATTATTAATTAATTATTCTGTAATATATTTTAAAAATTCCATAAATTATATATTTATAATATAAGATTTTTTTTTTTTTTTTCCAAATGAAATAAAAATTTATGAATATGCAATAATTAAAGCAAATAACAGGATAAATATTGAATTTTAAAGAAATTATTTTATATCATATAAATAAATCAATATATAAACATATAAAAAATATAAAATCAATCACTAAAACTTTATTTATATAATATCAAAAAATCAATTAAAATGAAGAAATAAATCTAAATGAAAAAATAAAATAAAAGCAAAAAAAAAATTAAAAAATGAAAAATAAAATATAAAACTGGCTTAACATAATTAATTAAAAAATCAGCAAAATTAGGTTTTAATATTTATAAAAAATAATTTATTTAAGACTTACATCAATAAAAAAAAATAAATAGAAAATGCACAATTCTCAAAAAGAATATGAATTATATTCAAGCCTCCTTTTAAAATCAACTTTTGATGAAATAAACAATTCATCTATTTCAACAACAAATGAAGAAAATTCAACAAAAAACGAATTTTCTTTTTTCAATTTTGATAATTCATTTTACAATGAAAATAATCAAATTGAAGGGGTCCAAAAATTAAATTCAAAAAATATTAAAAACGACAATAAAAATTTAAAAAATCATTTTAATGAAATACAAAAAGATTTTAACTTAGAAGAAAAATATATAAAAAATTTATCAAATAAAGACCAATTAACCGTAAGTCAAATAGAAGATATAATTCCAAAATTAAAAGGAAAATTTTTCCAATTAATGAATGGGAAAAATTCAAATTATTTAATGAGTGAATTAATACAAAATGCATCAAAAAAGCAAAAATTAATAATTTTAAGTGAAATTTATAATCAAATAGATATTTTAGCAATTAATGAATACGGTTCTCATCCATTACAAACTTTAATTGAAAAAGCTTCTTCAAAAGATGAAATAATTATGATTATAAATGCAATTTCTTCAAGAAATAAATTAATAAAAATTGCAAAAAATTCAAATGGAACTTATGTTATTCAAAAAATAATTTCTTATTTTAATGAAAATTATAGAAATAAAATTAATAAAATTATTCTTAAACATTTTACCGAATTATGTTATAATATGTATGGAGTTTGCGTTATTAAAAAATTTATTAATACTTGTGAAAATGATCAAATTTTATTTTCTTTATTCTCTTTATTTATACAAAATTTTGTAAATATATCTGAAAATCAATTTGGGAATTATGCTATTCAAATATTTATTGAGAAAATAGCAAATAATGAAAAATTATTTTCTGTATTTGAACAGACTATTACATTTAATTTTATAAGATTAAGTATAAATAGATTTGGTAGTAGAGTAATTGAGTGTTTTATTGAGAAATTAAATAGAAGAAAAAAAATGCAATTATTCAATTGTATATTAGAAATGGGTTATCTTAATCAAATAATAACTAATAAATATGGTAAATATGTTATTTGTAAATTATTTAATGGGTATGAAAATTTATATAATATAAATATAAGGAATATGATTTCAAATATGGATATAGATATAAATAATGTTAATAATATTTATATTTTTTGAAGTTGTATATTTTGGATATTTTTAGTAAGGATTTTTTTTCCTTTTTAAATTAGGATATATTCTATATTATATATTAATTTGTTTCATATAATATTATAATATAGTGCAAAAAAACATTTAATTTATGATTATTATTATAACAAATATTGAAAAATGAATTATATAATTTATTGGATTTAAATTAAATTTGATAAATAAAAATGTTATTGAATATTAATTTTAAAATAATAGAAAAAAATCTTTTAATTACATATATTATAAATTTAATAATCTTTATAAAAAAATTAAATAATCTTTTAAAAAAAATTTAAAAATGGGTCATAACAGTTTAGCAGGAATAAGTACATTATTTTCAACACTTATCGCCCACATAGTAAGTTAAAAAAATAAAAAAAAAATTATTCTCTTAACTTAAAAAAAATAGGTTGGAGGTTCAATGTATTCATGGCCAAACATAAACGGAGTTTTAACATCTTATTTAAAAAACCATGATTCACCAGATATGAAATTAGTAGATGGATTATTTTTAATGCCTTTAATAAGTATGTCAACATCAATAATGGGAACAATTGGACCAATATTAGAACAAAAATTTAAAATTAAATTCGTAACTGTTTTAGGAATGTGTAGTCAAATGTTAGGTTTATACATAATTTCACATACTACAAAAATTACATATATTTATATTGGAATTTGTCTTTTTGGAACTTGTTCTGGATTAAGTTTAATGCCTTTATTAAAGAATTTATGGGCTTATTATCCAAGTAAAAAAGGTTTATTAACTGGAATTTGTTTCTTTGGTTTTGGATTAAGTCCTTTAATTTATAATTCTTTAGCTACTAATATTATTAATCCTAAATTTGAAAAAGCTGATCCTGTAACTGGTCTTTTTAGAAAAGAAATTGCTGAAAATGTAAAAGATTATTTACATACATTAAATTTATTTGTTGATATTTGTGCTATTTTAGTTATTATTACAGTTTATGAATATAAAGAAAATGAAAATGAGAAAAAAAATGTTCCAGTTAATGAAAGTGAAAATAAAGAAGTTGAAGAAGATGAATATGTAAAAAATCCAGTTCAACAAGTTTATTCTTCAATTCAAGTTTATCAATTAATAATAATGAATATTTGTACTTTTGTTTTTTGTTATACTGTTGCTAATACAAATAGAACTTTTGGTCAATTAAATCAAATTGATGAGAGTTTATTAGGAAAATTAGCAAATATTTATGCAATTGTAAGTGGTTGTTCAAGATTAATTTGGGGTATTTTATTTGATAAATTTGGTTTTAAAAAATTATATATTTTTTTACTTTTAGTTGAAATTATTGACTCAGCTACTATTTATTTTTCTGTATCAAATCCTTATTTATATTGTTTTCAAGTTTGTTTAGGTGCTTTTATTTTAGCTGGAAATGTTTCTTTAATTATTCCTATTTATCCTAAAGTTTTTGGATTAAAATATTCTACTGTTATTTATGGTATTGCTACTTTCTTTTTAAGTTTTGGAAGTATGATTAGTCCGACTTTAACTAAATTAATTGTTAAAGGAAAAGAAGATTATAAATATTTGTTTTGGGCTAGTACTTGTTTTTCTACTATTAGTTTAATTAGTTGTTTGACTTTTAAAGAAGAAAAGTTTAGGTATAAGAAAGATAAAACTGATAAAATGCAAGAATTAATTGAAGAGTAATTTTTTTAATATCTTTTTTATTATTTTTATTATTTTTATTTTTTATTTTTTAGTCATTTTTAGATTTTAGCTTTTTATTATTTAAAGAATAAATTTATTTTTATGGAATTTTAGGTTATTGAAAAAAATTTAATATTTAATATGTTTTATTTTTTTTATATTTATATTTTTATTTAAATAATTTAAATTTAATGGGAGCACAAAATTGTAAATGTAGTTGTAGTCACAACACCCAAAATGAAGTAGATATAATAAGTAATAATTATTACGAAGATTATGATATAGAATCAAAAGATAATAATAAAAATAAAATAATAATTGATTTAAATGAAAGAATATCAGCATTAAAAGTTCAAAGTTCAAATTTTTCTGTAATAAAAGAAAGTGAAGCCGAAAGTGTAAGAACAAATTCAATTAAAGTTAATAATAAAGAAAATGGAGCAATTAAAACAGAAGAAGTAAAATTAAAATCAGCAATGAATAAAAATATAAATAACAATAATAATAATAATAATATCAATCAAACAAATAATTCAAATAATAATACAAATATTAACACCAATAATAATAATAACATTAATAATAATATTGAAAAAATTTTTCTTCCACCTGGAGTTTCAAATGTGATATCAGAGAAAAAATTTATGTCATTAAAAGATGATGATTTAGTCTTTTCAGGATATTTAAAAAAAATGTTAAATAATACAGATAAAAAATCAATATCATTCTCAGATAGATTTTGTGTAATAACAAAAAAGATTTTTGCATATTATCATTCAAAAGAATCATTTATTGGTTTAGATAGACCTTTATTTTCAATTGAGAATAATTTAATTATAAGAATTGAAGAAGCAAATTTATTAGATGGTTCATTTTATTTTTGTATAGTATTTAGATTAGATCAAGGTAATTTTAAAATTGCAAAAAATACTAATTGTTTTACTACTGTTAATAAAGATAATCAAAGAGAAAGTATGTTAGGATTTAAAGCTCCTGATAAAAAAACTATGTTTAATTGGGTTTCTATTTTAAATTTTTTAATTAATTTTTAAAAGATATTTTGTTATTATATAATTTATTATAAGTTTATATAATTTTTTTTAAATATATTCTTTTTTAAAGATTTTCAAACTTTTGTTTTTTACAATATTTTTTTTGGAAAAATAAATAAAAAATTTTTATTAAAATAAAGAAAAATGTAAATAAAAAATATGGGTGGAAAACCAATAAAAAATAATAAAAATGAAGGTATTGAAAATAGATATGAAAACAAAGTAAAAAAACAATCAAATATAAATTTATCATCAATAAATTTTAACAACAACTTATTTATAAGTGAAGTTAAAAAAGATCCATATGAAGATTACATAAGGATAAAATTAATAGGTGAAGGTTCTTTTGCAAAAGTATTAAAAGTAAAGCATAAAATTACAGGAGCAATAAGAGCAATGAAAATAATAAATAAAAATTCAGAATATAACAAAGAAGAAGAAATAGAAATAATAAACGAAATAAATATTTTAAGAACAATGGATCATCCAAATATATTAAAAATATTTGAATTTTACATAAGTAAACATTCATATTTTATAATAACAGAATTATGTTCTGGAGGTGAATTATTTAATGAAATAATTGATAGAGGACCTTTTGATGAAAAACAAAGTTCTTATATTATGTATCAAATATTTTCAGCTGTAAATTATTGTCATAATATGAGTATTATTCATAGAGATTTAAAACCAGAAAATATTTTAATTGTTAAAAGAGAAAAAAATTTATTAAGAATTAAAATATGTGATTTTGGTACTTCTAAAATACATGATAGAGGAACTATTCAAAAAAAAATTGTTGGTTCTTCTTATTATATTGCACCTGAAATTTTAGATAAAAAATATAATGAAAAATGTGATTTATGGTCTTGTGGTGTTATTTTATATATTTTATTATGTGCAAGACCACCTTTTGAAGGAGAAACAGATGAAGAAATTTTACACAAAGTTAAAAATGGTAAATTTGATTTAAAACAAAATCCATTTAATTTAATATCAAAAGAAGCAAAAGATTTAATTAAAAATTTATTAATTATGGATTTTAATAAAAGAATTTCTGCTGAAGAAGCATTAAATGATAATTGGTTTAAGATAAATAAAAGTAAAGAATTATTTAATGAAATAAAAGATCAACAAATGATAGAAAAATTTATAATTAATTTAAAAGAATATAAAAGTGAGTCAATTATTCAAGAAACAGCATTAGCATATTTAGTTCATAATTTTCCTCAAATTGATGATGTAATAAATGCAAGTAAATTATTTAATCAAATTGATAAATCTGGAGATGGTAAAATTTCAAAAGATGAATTATTTAATGGATTAAATAAAAAAATTAAAAGTAATACTTTAAAAGATGATATTGATATTATTTTTAATAATATTGATAGTGATAATAATGGTTATATTGAATGTGAAGAATTTGTTAGAGCTGCTATTGATAAAGAAATGTTTTTAAATGAAAATATTTTAAAATTTGCTTTTAGATATTTTGATAAAGATAATAGTGGAGAAATTTCTTATGATGAAATTGAAGAAGTTTTTAAATCAAGTGTTCAAGATGGAAATGTTAAAGAAAGCTTAAGTAAAATTATTTCTGAAGTTGATACTAATGGTGATGGAATTATTTCATTTGAAGAATTTGTAAATATTATGAATAAATTGTTAAAAAATAAAAATGTTAGTGAATGATCTTATAATTTTATATTTAATTGTTTTTATTTTTATATAGTTTTTTTATTTTTGTTTTATTTTTAATTTTTAAAATGTTAAAATTTGTTAATGATTAATTATTAATTTTTAATATAAATAGAAAATTAAATAAATTTAAATCAAAACTAAAAAATAAAGAAAGAAAAAATTAAAATGATTACTGAAAACATATTATCAAATTATGGAATAGAAGATCCAGAGAATGATAAAAATATAGAAATGAATTTTGAATTGAAAGATAGTAAATTAAAGAATAAAAATAAAATTTCACAAATTGAAAATTTAAGTCAAAAAGTAGATTCTATAAGTGAAAAAATACAAAATTTAAATATAGATTCAAATTCCTTTTCCCAATCAAATGATAATATTTCAATCTTTACAAAAGAAAACTTAAATGAAAAATATAATCAATTAGAAAGTAAAAAACACTTATTAAAATATGGTGAAAAAATTTATACATATAATAGACTACTTTCAGTAAAAAATTCAATTCCAGAGAATTTTTTATTTAAACATAAATTAACTCCTTATGCAAGAATGAAAATGGTAGATTGGATGATAGAAGTATTAAAATTTTATAATTGTTCAAATGAGACATTTTTTCTTTCAGTTTCAATAATGGATCAATTTTTATATAAAACAAATTCAATAATTAAAAATCAAAATATTCATTTAATAGGAATATCTTGTATGTATATTGCAAATAAATTTGAAGAAATTTATCCTATTCCATTAAAACATTTTGTTTATAAAATAGGTCATGAAAAATTTAATGATAATTTAATTAAAAGTCAAACAATGAGGATTTTAAAAGTTATTTCTTTTGAAAATTTAGTTATAACTTCAGTATATGAATTTATTAAACTTTACTTTTTTGATTTATATGTTAATAATACAATTAATTTAATTGGTAATGATGCACTTATTATATATCATAAAATTGAAGAAACTGCAATTTATTTTGCTAAAATAAGTTTACATTTTATTAATCTTTATTGTTTAAATGATAAAGAAAAAGCAATTTGTTGTATTTCTTGTGCTATTCAATTATTTTTTGAAAAAAATCAGTTAGATTTTAATAATGAGAGAAAGAAGTTTTATCAAGATTGGGAAACTTTTATTTTAAATAATAATCATATTTTTCATTTTAATCAAAGGAAAAATGAATTGTATAAAAGTTTTTTTGATTATCATAATCTTTCTTCTATTAATCGTAATTTAGAAAAACTTGAACCACTTTCTTACATTCAATATTAGAAATTAATTTGAAACTACGAATATTTATTATTTTTATATGTTTGATAATGGTATAAGTGTTTATTATTGTATTATTTACTTTATTATTTATTTTTATATATAATTTAATATTAACGTAGTTTACTACAACAATTACAATTAAATATTTTACTTAAAAAGTTTATTTTTTTTATTAAAATATATTTTAATTTTTTATACAAATGTCTTTAAATAAAACAAAACTTGCTTCTCTAACTAAAAATATTGATGAAATTCAAAATTTATTAAAAATAGAAAAAGAAAATTACAATGATGTTATATTAAGACATAATAATGAAATAGCTCAATTAAATTTAGAATATGAATCATCAAATTTATCTTTAGAACAATATTTAAATGATTTAAATAAAATAGAAAAAGAAATTTTTGAAATACAATCTTCAAATTTAGAAATGATAAAAAATGATTTAAATAAATATATTCAAATAAGTAATAATTTAAAAGAAGAATCAGAGAAAAAAAAAGAAGAAATTGAAGAATATATTTTAATTGAGAATTCTCAATATAATATTGCTAACATGTTTTTCGAAGATTTAAATGCTACTAATTTTATTGTTGAAAAATTTCAAAATAAAATAAAAGAAATTGATAATGAAATTAATAAAATTAAAAATTCATATACTAATGATTTTAAATTTTTAGGTGAAGATTATGAAAATAATGAAAAGAAAGCACGTATTAATTTATGCATGAAAGAAATGAAAAAAAAAACAGAAGAAAATAATTATAATAATGAAGGATTAAAAAAACAATTAGAAGAAGATAATAAAATGTTAATAAATAAAGAAAATGAATTTAATCAATTAAATGATACAATAAATTTTCAATTAAAAAAAGATTCTACTGTACAAACAATAAGTGATTCAATTAAAATTAAATTAAGAGATAGCTTAAATTTTTCTTTAATAAAAGGAATATTAGAAAAATTTTTTTCAATAAAAGATTTTGATTTAGAAAATAAGTTGGAAAAAAAAGAATTAAATGATTTAGTTTTACATTTAGATTTTGTAAGAAATGAATTTAATAATTATTATGATATTAAAAATGATGAAATGCAAACTAAAGGAAGACAAATCCAAGAAATAAATTCAATAAGACCTTTAAAACAATTAAATAAAAAAGATGATATTCAAAAAAATTTTGTTGAAATTTCTAAAGACGTTATGATGTTAAAAAATATTATTGATTATCTTTCAAAAATGATTAAAAAATATTATAATTTATTAATAAAAGATAATTATAATCATGTTATATTTAATAATTTGGATAATAATTTCTTTAATGAAATATTACAAATTATTTTTTATTGTCTTAAAAATGATTCTTATGAGAATAAAAATGAAGTTAAATCTAAATTTTTTTTATTTATTACAAAATTAAAATCAAAATTTATTGAGATAAAAAGTTTAATTCAACAACAAAAAATATTAGGAAATGAATTAAAGAAATTAAAAGATATTGTAAATCGAAAAAATGAAAAAATTGAAAATAATATTAAAGAAAATAATCAATTTGATGAAGAATTAATTCAATGTAATAACAATTTAAAATCTATTAATGATAATATTAATTTTAGAAATCCAGTAATTAGAAAAAATTTAGAAAATTTAAAAGTTAAACAATTTGAAAATTATTTAAAACAAAATGAAAAATTATATAAAGATCTTTTAAAAAAGGGAAATAAAGTAAAAAATAATGAATTAACAACTACTAAAAATTACTTTATTAACCAAGTTTTAATTGATCATTCATTAAAAAAAAATAATGTAGTTGATTTATTTGAAAAAAAAATTAGATTAAATGATATTTTATCATTATATTTAGAAGATTTACATTATTTAAAAATATCATGTGAACATGAAAAAGAAAAATATAAACCAATAAATAAAAAATTAAATCAATTATATAAAGAAGAAAAATTATTAGAAAAAAACTCTAATGATATTTCAAAAGTAATTGATAAAAGTATTTCAGGTTTAGAAGAAAAAATATTAGAACAAAAAAAACAACTTCAAAAAGAAAAAAATATACCTTTTTATAAAAATCAAATAAAATCAATTAATGAAAAATTAAATTCAATAAGTCAAAAAATAGAAAAAGAAAATACTCAATTTGAATTAAAGAAAAATGAATTTGAAGGTAAAATTAAAAATTTAACTGAAGAATTAAATAAATTAAAAGTGAAAAAAAATACTATAATTATACCAGAAAAAAATAATAACCAATTTGAAAATACTAATGAAGAAAATAATTATATTATCTCAACATATTCAACAATAAATCCAATATTAAATAATTTAAATAAAGTTTCAACACAGAAAAAAATCCATAATATGGAAACTAAAGGAATAATTTTATATAAAAAAGTAAATAATAATTCAAGAAGTTTTGATTATAAAAATTCTAAACTTTTTCCTCCTGAAAAATGTGGTTATTTAAAAAGACTTTTTTTATATTATTCAAAAGATAATACTTTAATTATTAAAGATATGAGATTAAATTCAATAGAATATAAAATAAAAATTGAAAATATTAAAAATATTATGTTAAATCCAAATGAAAAAAATATAATTAAAATAGAAAAAGAAAAAAATTCAGATTATTCTATTCTTGATAAAGGCCCCTATATTCAATTATTTTTAATTCTATTTGAAGGAAATATTGATATTGTTGCCCCTAATTATTTATCTTATGAGTTATTTTCTAATTTTATTAATATCATTAAAAAATATCCTACTATTAAAGAAAAAGAAAACGATATTGAAGATGATTTTTCATTAACAAATACAATTGTAATTTAAATAAAATTATTATTTTTTATTTAAATAAAAATTTAATTATTTGTATATAAAAAAAAAATTTAAAAAAAGAATTAAATAATGGGACAAAAAAATTTGTGTGGTTGTAATGAAAATAATAATAATCAAATATTAAATTTAGAAACTAATTTATCAAAAATTCCACAATATGATACAAATACTTTAATAAATATGAAATATCAATTAACTTATAAAGAACAAAGGACTAAAGCAGGGACTTTATGGGAAGAAATAACAGATAATGAAAAAATATTTATTTTAATTAGAGTAAAAAGAATTATAAAAGCTTATAGAAATTATATAAGAAAAAAAAAAACGAAAAAAATGAATTAAATTAAAGTAGATTTAAGTATTTTATTTTATAAAATTAGTATTAATATGTATTATAAATTCATATATATAATAAATTTAATATTTAAATTCAGTTTGTATTTATTGAATGATTAATAAATTTACATTTAATTTTTTTTGATGAATTAGATAAATTATTTTTTCTTAATTTTTCAATTAATAAAATATTTGGTTTATATCTTATAAGTTTAATAGAATCATTCCTTCATGAGTTAATTCTTAATTTTTCTTCAGATTTATTTTCACTTAAAAGAGATTTTTTAGAATCATTAAAAGTATTAATAAAAGTATTTTGATAAACATTTCTAAAACTAACATTAGGTTTAATAGTCAATTTTTTATTATTTCTTTTATAAATAATTTTACTATTTTTAGAAACAGGAGTAATTCGATTTTTCTTATTATTTTCATTAGATTGACTATGAAAAGAAATATTAATTAAATTTTGAAATTTTTTAGTTTTTTTTATAACAATATTACCAATATTATTTTTTTTTTCTCTTTCTTCAAAGTCACTAAAATCATTAATTGTTTTTTCTTCATAATCTAAAGTAATATCTTTATTTTTAAATAATTCAAAAGCTTTATCATAATTAATTTTCCCATTTATATTATCAACAATTAAAGGAATAACTTTTCTGACATCATTATATTTAGTTAATTTTTCTAAAATATAAGAAATTTCTAATAATTCTTTATCATTTTCATTAAATTCAAAAGTTGAAATTGGCAAACCGTTACTTCTTTGAAGAGAGAAATTATTTGGATTATTATCTACAATAATAACATTATGAATATTATTATTAACGATTGTTAAATCTTTAAAAAATAAACCCATTTCTTTATATTTACAATCATTTCTATAAAAACATTTTGATATTATTTTTTTCTCATCTATTATTTTTAATATTGCATCTGCATAAGATTTTTTACTAGAAGTAAAAATTATTATTTCTTTAAATATTTTATTTATTCTGTTAAAAAATTCATTTAAATAAGGTCTTTTTATTAAATAAGCAGAATATTTTTCTATTTGTTCTGAAGAATTTATTTTTTCATTTTCTTTTGTATAAAAAAATCTATATTGAGGTAAATTTATATTATTTAATCTTTCATGAGAAACATGAATTAATGTTTCATCCAAATCTAATACTAATATTTTATTTTTTATATTTTTTTTTGGTTTTGGAATTGGAGAAAAAGAATTTTTTATAGTAAATGAACTTAATATTATATTAGGCTTTATTATTCTTGTTAAATTTGATTTTTTTGTTTCTAAACTTTGTTGGGCTGTTGAAAATTTTATTCTATCAGTATTACATTCTTTATTTTTTCTTTGTTTTGAATTTGATGTAAGTAATATTTTATTTCTTTGAGAAGTTATTTTTTTATTACTATAATTTTTAAAATTATCTTTCATATATTAAAAACCAATTTATCTTTCTTAATTTTATATTATTTAAATTCAAATACATTAATTAATTTAATAATTTCATTTATAAAAATCAAATAAAAATAATAAATAAAAAAATAAACCAAAAAATAAGTAAAAATAATTAAAAATAATAATAAATAAAACCATAACTTAACATTTAAAAAAAAATAAATAAAAAAATAACCTAAAAAAAACAAAAAAAATAAAAAACGTAAAATAAAATGTCAGAAAAGGAAATAAAAGAACAAATGTCACTTCGTTATCAACAAGATTTAGAAAATCAAAGATTAAGATATGAAAATGAACGTCAACAAAGAATTCGTCGAGAAATGGATGCAAATTATAGAGTTCAACAAGACATAAGAGAAGAAGAACAAGAAAAATTAAGAAGAAAAAGAGAAATAATGGCAAAACAATATAATGAATATTTAAAAGGACAAGAATATAAACATGAAAAAATGTTAAAAGAAGTACAAGAAAAATTAGAACCTACTTTAGTTTCTCTTCCTTTAAATTCTGAGTCAAGATTAAGACAATTTAAAGAAAAAATTGAAAAAATTAGTGAACAAAATGATATTAATGCTAAATTATATGATGAATTTAAAGCAAAAAATCGATCTAGTTCACATTATAATTATTTAACTAAAAGATATTCTATTGATAATAAAATTGTTTCTGGGTATCCTGATGAAAAAAATTTAAGTAAACCACAAAAAATTGGACATAATACTAATTTAACTGATTTAGATTTGAATATAAATAATTTGAATAATAGTCAAGATAATATAAATTTATATAATAATAATAACCAAGATTTACAATATCAACAACAAGCAAATTTAAATTATATAAATTCAGAATCAAATAATAATAATTATCAAAATATAAATAATAACTATGATAATTATCGTTATGTAGAATCAATTGATAAATCAAAAGCAAATAATAATAATATAAATACAAATACAAATTCAAATATAAACACAAATATAAATACAAATATAAATTCAAATTATCAACAACCAAAATTTACAAATAATAGTATTTATATGGGAGTTCCAGATAAAAAAGGTCAAAACTTATTATTTGAAGGAGGAAGAAGAGAAGGAACAGATGTAACAAATAATGCATATTTCGATCATTATTACAATATAACATATCCATCCTATAAAGAAATAAATAAACAATATGAAGACTATAATAAAAGTTTAGTAGCTCAAAATCAAGCATTTAAAAATGAAATGGTATTAAGAAGAAAAGAACAAGAAGAAATAAGAAGAATAGAAAGAGAGAGATTATCAAAAATGCAACAATTACAAAAAATGTATGATGATGATATGAAAAGACAATATAGACAATATTTAGACCAACAAGTTGTCCAACAATTACCAAGAAAATTAATGGATGAAGGTTATACGAAAGATGCTTTAACAGAAAATACTAATATGTTTCAAAATGAATATTTATATGTTAATGCTCCTGATTATAATTTAATTAATAAAAGTAAATTTGTTGAAGTTAATCCTTATAATCCTAAAAAATATGATTTAGGAGAAACTATTTTACAAAATAATACAATTTTAAACCCTGCTTTTAATTATAGATATAATAAATATATTGTTCCTTTAAATAAAGAAATGAGAGAAGGAGAAAATGTTTTGAGAAGTAGTGCTATGAATTTAATGAATAAGTGAAAAAAGATTTTTTAAATTTTTTTTTCTTTTTTTTTTTGTTATTTTTTATAATATTGATTTGTTTATTTTTGATATTTTATTATGAAATTTAAAATTTTTTTTAAATTTGTTTTAGTTTTTTTTATATTTAAATTTGTTTTTTAATTTTTTTTATTTTCTTTTTAAATAATGGATAATATAAAATTTGAAGATGAAATTAATATTTTATTACATAATTTAACTATTTCTTATTCAGGAAGTTCAACTGAAGAAATTAGAAATGCTGAAAAAGTATTATCAAATTATGAAGAATTCATTGTCAAAAATTTAAGTAAAATAATGGAAATATTTTATGAAAACAAAGTGAATTTTAATACAAAAAAAGCTTTATCAATTAAAATAAAGAATACTTTAATTTCTAAAAATTTAAAATATTTTTTCGATAGGGAAGGTTTATTAAAAGTAATTTCGATATTAATAAATTCAATATTAAAACCTCCACAAAATTCACTTCAATTAGAAGATAAAATTTTAGAACAAATATTAATAATAATAATTGATTTTTTATCAAATACAATAATAATAAATGAACCTGAAATTTGTATTAAATTAAATGAATCTTTTATTCAAGAAATTAATGATAAAAATTGTTATAATTTATTTTCTTTATTAATTGCAGTTATTTCTTCAAAAGCAACTAATATTAATACAATTAAAAATATATCTTCACTTCAACTGAATTTAATTCAACAATATATTAAAATTACTGATATAAAAATATTAAGTAAAATTATGGATTTATTATGTATTACAATGAAGAAATTAAAATTGTATGATTTTTTAGTTGGTGAAACTATGGAAAATTATGTTAAGTTGTTAATTAATGATTTACAAAATATTATTGAAGAAAATTGTTCTGTTGATAATAATATTTTATCTTTAATACATGAAGAAAAAGAAAGAAATGAAGGTGAAGTTTATATTAAAAGAATTGCTGATATTAATAAATTAAAATCTAAAATTTTATTAGTCTTTTCATTTTTTATTCAATTTGATAGAGAACCTACAATAATAACAAATCAATTATGTATTAATTGTTTAATTTCATTATTAAAATATATTTTAGATTCATTTACAAAAATAATAGAAAATAATTTATCTGAAATAGAAAATAATTTAACAAAAGGAAATTATGAAATTTTATTATATTATTCATTATTTTTAATATCAAGATGTGTAACAAGAGAACCATTTAAAAATGATTTTAAAAAAATATTTTTTGATTTTGCCATTAAAATAATATTTCCATTATTAACAACAAATAAAAATGATTTAGAAATTTTAGAAGAAAGACCAGAAGAATATTATGCAATTTTAATTGATTCAATGATTGATTTTAAATTAAAAAATATAAAAACAGTTTGTGGATATTTATTAACAACAATTTGTGAAGAATCAGAAGATTTATCTCTTGAAATATTAAATTTTACTTTTCAATTACTTTCTTATAATATTAAAGAAATTGATAATACATTTATTTCAAATTATAATCTTATTAATAATTCATATGGTGAATTTTTATTAAAAAAATTTTCAAAAAATATTTTAATTGATTCTTCTTTATTAGTAATATGTATTTTAGCAAAGCAAAGTTTAAAAAATCAAGAAATAAATATTAATTTAAGAAATTTCTTTATTTTAAATCAAAATTATTTACAAGATATGAATTCATCTTTTCTTCAATTTAAATTATGTTTAATGTATGGATTATTTATTGATGATTTATTTTGTAATCAAAAAGAAGAAGATAATATATTTGTTATTAATGCTTTAAAATATTTGCTAGAATTAATTTTTCAGTATAATAAAAGTGAAGAAGTTCATGGAATTAGTTATCAAGCACTTCATACTTTTGAAATTTTAATTTCAAATGATTTATATTCAAATTTTGCAAGTTTAGTTGTTAGAAATAAAATAAATGAACTTATTAATCAAATTAATAATATTAATATAGATATTTATTTTGATGTCTTATGTTCTATTATTTGTAATTTAAATGTTGAGGATTATATTATTACAATATTAACAAAAGTTCTTGAAAGATTTAAAATAGATGTAGATAAAAATAATTTTAAATCAAATTCATTTATTATTAAAGAATGTAATTTAATACAAAAAATATTTGAAAAATATTATGATGGAAAGAATATTCAAATGGAAAATATAACTTATAATACTTTATTAATATTAATTCAAAATATTGAAAAAATTGAATATTCAGATAATATATTATTAATACTTAAAGCATATACAATGAATAATTCAGGAATAATAAATAAAATTTTATTTGATTCATTTCCTTATTATTCAAAATATATTATTAATAAAGGTGGATTTGATAAAATAATGTTTAACATATTAAATTATATTTTATTAAATGATAAGGAAAATTTATTAAATTCAAATAATGAATTGTCAAAATATCTAACAGAAATATTTAATTTAACTTTAAATATGCTTGATGAATATACTGGAGAACCTTCCCCTTTATATACTTTAATCTTAATTTGTATTTGGTTATTAAATGGAAATTTAATAGAAAAAAATGTTTTAGTTAATATTTTAGAAAATATCATCGAAAAATTTTCTGATATGATTTCAATATATAAAGATGATATTAAAGGAATTCTTAAGACTTATGATTATTATTTAAATTGGTTTTATTTAACAGTTTTTTATTCTTCTTCTATTAGATATCCAACAATTACTTTTGAATGTTTTCATAAGAAAAATATTTTTGATAATATAATAAATACTTCTATTTTATTATATAACTATTCTTTTTATTCTACTATTTTAGGGAAATTTTGTATTTTAGGTTTATGTAGTTTATTATATGAAAACGAAATATTAAAAGAAATTATCTCAAATTTTGATAATATTTTTTTAATGCTTTTTAATTTCCTTAATAGAGAATTAGATGAGGAAATTATAGAATTAAAAAAATTAAATGAAAAAAATAATGAAACTGGTAATGATAGATTTATAAAAATTGAAGATGAAGAAGAAGAAGAAAGTGATGATGAAAATAATATAAAAAGAAATAGTAATAAAGAAAATGAAAATAATGATGATATAAAAACGAATAATTATATAAAAGAAGGTAAATATCCAATTGAAGATATAGATGAATTTAATACATTCAATAAATTATGCGAGAAATTAAATTCAATAAATGAAACAAATAATATTATTTCTAAAATAATAGAAAAATTCTCAAATGAAGAAAAAGAAAATTTTAATAGAATTATCCATTCAAAAAGAATTAATATTAAAAGTGGTAATATTCCTTTTAGTATTCCAAGAAGAATATATAAAATCAAAAGAAATAATAAAAATTAATTTATTTATTTATAAATTAAAAAAATTTTGAAAAAATAATTATCAAAAATAATTTATAATCAATAAACAATTAGATAAATTCTGTTTTTTCTATACCAGAAATATCCCATATACTATTTTTAATAAATTTACTTTGATTTGTTGAAATATAATTATCTCCTCCTTTATTATAACTAATTAATGAATAATTTATTGAATTTTTATCTGACTCAAAAATATTTGATAGATTGTTTTTTAATTTAGATATATTTATTTTATGATTTGAATTATAATTTAATTCAGTTATATTATTTAATAATTTTTTCATTTTTTTATTTTTATTTTCAATAATTTTATTATTTGTAATATATTTTTCTATTAAATTATCATATTTTAAATTTGAATTATCATTATTATTAAAATTTTTATTTTTATATTCTTTATTTTCTCTTGAAGTAACAATTATACCTGAATTTAAATCATTAATATTATTAAGTAACTCATTTTTAGCTAATATTAAATTTTCATTTTCTAATAAAAATGGTAATATTTCAAATTCATTATAATTTTTTTTCCATTTTTGAGAATATTTACATTCTCCTTTAATATATTCATCTACTTCATCAAATTTTTTTTGAAATTTTTTTATACAAATAACTTTTTTCTCAAGAGCATTTAATAACTCATCAATTTTTTCAGAATAATGATTTAAATTTTCATTTTTAATTCTTTTTACTTCTTCTAAAATTTGATTTTGAACTAAAATTTTTCCTTTACTTTCTTGTAAATGTTTTTTTAAATCTTTTCTCTTTTTATAAAGTTCAATTATTTTTTTAAATTTTTCTTTTATTTTATTTCTTTCATTGATATCCTTGAAATCAGTTATTGAAATTATGTTATTAATTATATCTAAATTTATAGATATTGTATTTTCTAAATCAAAAATATGATTATTAATATCAATTTTTGTTTTTTTTGCTATATCATGATATGCTCTAAAAGTATAACTTAATCCTTGACTTATTGGTAATCTTGCAGTTTGAAAATGAGTACTTTGTTCTGATTTCTTTAAATTATTTCTGTTTAAATTAATTCTAAAAATGTTTTAATAAAATATCATTACTTTGGGACTTGGATTTTTGAAAAATTTTTTATTGGAATACCTTTCATAATATTTATATTATAAATTAAATCTGCATAATTAATAATAAGAATTTATTGAATCAATTTTATTATTTTCAAAAAATAAAAATATAAATTTATAAAATTATAAAAAGAAATAATATATTATTAGAATTAAAAATAACTCATTTTATTAAAGAAAAATAAATAATTAATATGATGATTAATATTCAATTTTATTTTTAAATTTATTAATGTTTAACTATTATTTAAATTAAATAATATTTAACACAAAATATTTTTTGCTACTATTTTATTTAATTTTTTATGAAATATTATTATTTGAGTTTATAATACTTTTTTTATATTATAAGTTAAATTAAAATATTAATTTGTTTGAAAATTATTTAAATATCAATATATAAAATATTTATAGAAATAAATAGAATTTGTTATATAAATTCTAATAAATATATTAAATAATATAATATTAAAAATCTAATTTTTAAAACTAATAATTGTTGAAGAAACACATAAAAGTAATAATACAATTCCAAAAAATAGAAAAAAAATTGAAATAAGATTATATTTACTACATAAAGATTCTTTATTATTAATACATAAATAAAACAAAGCAGGAAAAATAAAAGATAAACAATTTCCCATAATTCCTCCAATAATACCAAAAATAATTTTTAAACTATTAAAAATAGTTGCAATATAAAAAACAGAAATAAATAAAATAAGAACTAAAATATATTCAACAGGTTTTGGTAAAACAATAGAACCATTATTACCAAAAAAATTATTAGATTCTTGTTTTTCCAAAATTTCAATTTCCAATTTTCTTTTATTAACCCAATCAAAACTTCCAAAGCAAAAGTAAAAAAAATCTCTAATTTTAGTTAAATATACTTCTATTAAAAGAATCCAATAATTTTTTAAACCAGCAAAAGTAATTGGAAAAGTCATAATAACATTAACACAATTTGCCAAAGATAAAAGAGTGTTTAAAAATTTATCTCCAACTGCATCTATAATAGAATCATTTAAAGTATTATAATAAAGTAAAAAACCAAAAATTCCACATATTAAATAAATAGTAGCACAAATAAAAATAGTAATTGTTGAAGTTACAACAAATTCATGTATTGTAAGTTGTCCCAGACAACCATAAATTGAAAAAGTAAAAGCATGAAATGAAAAACTTAAAATAATACAAGCAATTGAAGTTAATTTTGAATACCAATTATTATCCATTCCCCATAAAATATCATTTAATGTTAATTTTTGAAATTTTAATATTACATCTTCTTGTCTTATTGAATAAAAGAAATCTATTATTGTTAATAAAAAAAAAAATATTATTCCGTAAAAAGCATAATATGCTGCATTTTTTATTCCAGAAACATCTTTTTTAAAACAATAAAAATATAATATTATTCCTAAAATAATGGATAAATATATATTATTATTTGTTAGTGTTTTGTCACCTAATGTTATATTTACAATATGAGGTATAACTTTTGAAAATAATATCACAAAAGTTAAACAATTTCCATATGCAGAACAAAAATTAAAATTTAATATTATAAATTTACCTAATTTACCAAATATTTTTTCTGAAAAAATTAAATAATTTTTTATACTTGTTTTTTCATGTGTTTTCATTAATACTTTTAAAGATAAAGAAGATAAAAAGGCAATT
This sequence comes from Isotricha prostoma, assembly GCA_023807205.1. Classification (NCBI taxonomy): domain Eukaryota; phylum Ciliophora; class Litostomatea; order Vestibuliferida; family Isotrichidae; genus Isotricha; species Isotricha prostoma. Next base: position 65,508 of record JAJMZS010002970.1, on the reverse strand, counting down.
ATCATTATTGAAAAAGTACCATAAACTATTCCTAAAGTTTTCATACAATATGCAATTTGGACTAAACTTGATTTAATTATACAATTTATTATTTGTAATATAATCATTGCAAAACTATTAAATTGAACTTCAGTAAAAGTTTTTTTTGTTCCTGAAAATTCATTTAAAAATGACTCTTCTAAATCTTTATAATTAATTATTGTTTTATTAAATTTCATTGTTGTTTTTTTTAATTTTGATAATGTTTTTCCAATATTCTCATTTAGATTTAATTTTGGAACTTTATAAAAAGTAGATTCAAGCATCATTATATCATCAACATCCATATTTTTAGAAGTAAATTTCTTATCACTTTGAAAATTGCCCATTACATCTTCAAAATTTATTAAATTATTTTTTTCAAACATTGATTCATCATCTTCATCTTCATTTTCTATTTCTTTTATTACATTTAAATTTTGCATTTCTCTACCTTCTTTCATTATTAAAATATTATTTGATTATTTATGGAAAAATAATATAAATTAATAATTATTTATTAATATTTATTTTAAAAAAATCTTAAATTTAAATTTTAAATATAAAAAAATTAATAATGGATGAAGAGTATGAAAAAGAACAAATTGTAAATAATCTTTGTTTAGATAATACATCTTTAAAATTAGAAATTCGTAAATTAAAAAAAGAATTAGCAATTAAAGAAGTAGAAATTAATGATTTAAAAGAAAAAAATTTTGATTTATCAGAAGAAGAATTAAATAAGAATTTTTACCAATTTAATCCTATATCATTTTCAGCAATTAATTCAGAATGCTCTGACCAGAAAATTTTGTATCAATTAAAAAATGCATTTGACACTATTAACTCGCTTCAAAAAGAAAAAGATAAGGAAGCAGATTTATCAGAAAGAAAAATAAAGGAATTAAATAATGAAATTAAAAAAATAAAACAAGATAATTTATTACTTAAAAATGAAATTTCTAATTTAAATGATAAAATTATATCTTTGTCAAAAAAAACAGGTGATGAAATTGAAATTGAAAGAGTAAGAGATTTTTTGTCAAAAAGTAAAGAGGAAAATAAAGATTTAAATAAAAAACTTTTAGATTCAAATCAAGTAATCAAAAAATTAGATATTGAAATCGAAACTTTGAAAAACTCAGAAGTTTTATATAAAAATAATATTGAAAATCTAAAAAATGAAATAGAAGATATAAAGAAAGTAAGTGAAACAAAAAAAGAAAATTTGAAAATTAAGATAGAAAATCTAACAAAACAAAATTCTGAATTATCAAAAAATATTAAAAATAAAAATAATTCAATTATATTAATGCAAAAAGAGATTTTACAAAATAATAATATAATTGATAATTTAAAAGATGAGATAGAAAATAATAAAATTATAATATCAAAATTAGAGAAAAATCAAAGTAATTATTATTCAAAATTATTGGATCAAATTAAAAGTTTAAAAGAATCAAATGAAATAAGTTTATCAGAGAGAGATTATATTAAAAAAAATTTAGAAAATAAAACAAATGAATTAGAAAATTATAGAGTAAAAGCAATTAAACAATTAGAAATTATCAAAGATGGTTTTATTAAAGAAAAAGAAAATTATCAAATTTTTTTAGAACAATTAAGAACTGAAAATGAAAAAATTAAATTTGAAAATTCTTCTTTAAAAAAAGAAATTGATTATATAAAAAATACAAAAAATGAATTTGAAAAAAATATAAAATCAATTAAAGAAAATAATAAAGATTTAATAGAAGATAAAGCAATTAATGATTCTATCATAAATAATTTAAAAGAACAATTAGAAGAAAATAAAATAATAATGGAAAATTTAAATAATAAAATAAAAGAATTTGAATTAATTAATAATAAAATTAATCTTGAACTTTCAGAAAAAAATGAAGAAATAAAAATATTAAAGGAAGATAAAATAAAAAATAAAAATAAATTTGATAATACAATAATTGAAAATGAAGAATTAAAAACTGAAATATTAAAGATAGAAGAGAATATAAATGAAAATAAAAAAGAAATAAATGAAAAAGAACTTTCAATAAAAGTTTTACAAAATAAAATAACTTCATTAAAAAAAAATATGGAAGAAATTATCCAAGTAAAAAATCAGGAATTAACAACTAAAACAACAGAAATAAAATCTAATTTACAAAAAATTTCTTTATTAAATAAAACAATAAAAGAACAACAAGATAAAATAAATAGAATAAATTCAGAAAATATTAATTTAAAAGAAATTAATGTACAAATGAAAAATAAATTAATTGACAAAAGTGAAATATTTGATATAAATAATTCATATGTAGATAGTCAAAGAATTATTGAAGATAAAGAAAAAAAAATTTTTGATATGGAAATTGAATCAAAAGAAAATAAACAAAAATTAATGAATTTATTAAATAAAGCAAATTCAGAAATTAAAAAACAAAAAAAAGAATGTGAAAATAAGATTTCTTTTATTGAAAAAATGAATAATATAAATAATAAAAAATTACTTGAAAAAGAACTAATAATAAAAGAAATGAAAAAGAACCATCAAGAAGAAATTTCAAAGTTAAAAAAATTATTTGAAGACACTCAATTATTAATTAATGAAAAAGAAAAACAACTTGTGAAAATGGATAAGGAACTTTCTACTAAAGTTATTGAAATTAATAATAAAGAAAATGAATTAAAAAAAATTAAAATTGAAAATCAAAATAATTTGGTTTTGATTGATGAATTGAAAAAAAATAAAAATGAAATTGACAATGTAAATTCTGATTTAAAAAAAAGTAATATATATTTAGAAAATCAATTTAAAAAATTGAAAGAAGATAATGAAAATAATATAATTTTAATTAATGATTTAAAAGGAAAAATATATAGTATGGATAATTTAAATAATAAAATGAATGAAGAATTAAACAATCTTAAAAAAATACATCCTGAACAAAATAACAAAATAGAAGAAAATGATAATTTAATAAATAACCTTCAAAAAGAATTAAACAATTTAAAATTTGTTTTAAAAAAAAAAGATAAAGAATATGAATCAATTAATAATGAACTGAAGTTAATAAAAGAAAAAACTAGAATAGAAATGTCTAATTTAAAAGAAAGTTTAGAAATAAATGAGAAACTTTTAGAAGAAATTAAAAATAAAAATGAAGAATTATTATTAGATAATGAAATATTAAAAAATGAAAATATTCAAAAGGAAAAAATAATAAATAAAGAAAAACAATTAAATTTACAAAATGAATTTAAAATAAAATCATTAGAAGTTGAAAATAAAATTAATGAAAAAAATTTAAATGACATAAAACAACAATTTGAAATTCATGAAATAGAAAAACAAAAAATACATGAAAAAAGTTATAGCGAACATAACATAAAAGTTCAACAATTAAATGGACTAATAGAAGAAAAAACAAAAGAATTAGTTAATACAAATAAATTCAAAGATGATTTAGAAAAATCATTTAACATATTAAAAAATGAAAATAAAAGGAAAAATGATGAAATATTAGAATTGAAAAATAATAATGAAGAAAATATTAAAAATATTCAGAATTTAAAGTTTGAAAATGAAAAAAAAGATTTAAAAATAAAAGAATTAAATAATCAAAATGAATTTAAAGATAAAAAAATAAAACAAATCACTTTAGATAATATAAAAAATAATAAAATATTAAAAAATAATCAATCATTAATTGAAAATTCAAAATTATCTATTAAATTATTAACAATTGAAAATGAAAAAAAAGAAAATGAAATAAATGATTTAATTAAAGATATTTCTGATAAAATGAATATTATTCAAAAATTACAAAATGATATTAATAAAAAAGATGATTTAATTATTGAATTAAGACAACAGGAAGAAATAAAAAATAAAATAATTGAAGTAAATAATAAAGAAAATAAAAACACAGAAAAAAAATTAAATGATTTACAAAATTTAAATAATGAATATTTAAAATCAATTGAAAAATTAAATGAAGAAAATGAAGAAAAAAATCAAAAACTTTTAAAAATTGAAAATGATATTATTAATAAGGATAAAGAAGTTAAAATATTAAATGAAAATATTATTAATAATGAAAAATTAATAAAAGAAAAGGAACAAGATATTGAATATAGAAATAAGGAAAATTTAATTTTAAAAGATGATAATTTTGAAAAAGATAATAAGATAAATTTATTAATTGAAGAAAAACAAAATCAAGAAATAAAAATGAATGATTTATTATTTGAAATTAAAAAAAAAGATGATTTATATAATAAATTAAATTTAAGACAAATTGAAAAAAATAATGAAATTTTAAAACTAAATGCTTATATTACTTTAAATGAAAAAATAATAAATGAAAAAAATTTTGTAATTGAAAATTTAAAACAGGAAATTAATGATTTAAAAATTAATATTTTTGAAAAAGAAAAAGAAATTATTAAGCTTAATGATAATATATCTAAAGTTGAAATTAAATATAATTTAATATTAAATGGTGAGAAAAATTTAAAATTAAATGAAAAAGATAATGAATAAAAAAAATAGATGATAATGGATATTTTAATATCTTTTAATAGAAATTTAAAATATATAAAATAGCCTTATGAAAATAAAAATAAAAATTCTGAAAGATTAATCAAAATTTTTTAATTCAAATTTTTCATTTAAAAAAAGAAAACAATTTAATTTTCTTTAAATGATAAAAAATAATCAATAATTTTGTAAATTAAATGTTTCAACAATTTTTAAAAAATAATATTTATTTATTTCTAATAATTGGTGATAAAAAAATAAATAAAAAAAATAAAATATTATATTCAAATAAAAATTATAAAAAACTAAATTTAACATTTAAAATTATAATTTTATTTTTTTATCATAAATGAAAGAAAAAAAAATTGTTTCATATAATATTTCAAATAATAATTTTCAATATTTTGAATTTAAAATATTATTAATTTACATCTAGAATTCAATAGATTATATTTCAATTTGTCCTTCTTATTATCATAATTCTATATCAAACAACTCAATTTTATATTTTTTTATCTTTCTTTCTTTTTTTCATAATCAATATAAAGTTTAATTAAATATATTAATATTTCAATTAAAATTTGAAATATTTAAAATATATGAAAGAAGGCTTAGAAATTAACAGTATTGATTTAAATGTTAATAATGAACAAATTAATGATGATGAAGAAATAAAAAATATAAAATCAAAAACAAAAAAAGTTAAAAAATATCAAAAAGAAGAAAAAGAAAATTTAATAAATAAAAAAGAAGAAAAAATAAATTATAATTTAAAAGAAGAAAATATTTTAAACGAAGAACCAAGAATGCAATTAATAGAAGAACAAATATTAAAAACACCACCAAATAGAAAGGCAAAAAAAATAAATGGTGATTTTATCAAAAATGAAGAAAAAAATCAAAAAGAAAAAGAAGATTTATTTATTGAAGAATCTCCATTAATGTCATCTCCAAAAACAGATTTAATGAAAAAATCTAAAACTTTTGCTCCAATAAGAGAAATAGAAAAAAATAATGAAGAAAATGAAGAAAGTAAAAATGATATTAAATTAAAAGAAAACGAAGATGGATTATTATCTGAGGATATAATTGAGGAAATAAATTCTTCTTTATATAATGATAATAATAATAATGATTATAATTTTATTAATAATAATAATAATTGTAATAATGATGAAATTGTTGAATTAAAAAATAAAATTAATGAAATGAATGATATTATAATTAAAAATGGAAAATTATTGAATCAAAAAGAGAAAGAATTAAATAAATTAAAAGATTTAAACAAATATTCTACATGTGAAAAAAATGATATTGAAAAATATGAAATTGAAATTAAAAATAAAGATAATTATATTTCTGAATTAAATAATGAAATAATAGAACAAAAAAATTTAATTGATAATCAAAAAAAGAAAATTAAAAAATTAAAAGAAGATAATATTAATAATCTTAAATTAATTGAAAAGTTAAATTATCAATTAAAAAAACAAGAAATAAATTTAACTAATAATAATAATAATTTAAATGATAACCTTATAAAAGAATTAAATAAATCAAAGGAAGAGATTGATAAATTAAATCAAGAATTAAATATATCATATAACAAAGAAGATTATAAAATGGAATCATTAATTGAAGAAGATAATTCTCAATTAAGTTCCCCAAAACAGCATTTTAAAAATTCAAAATTCATAGAAGAAAACAATGAGAATAATATTATAAATAATGAAAAAAAAAAATTTAATAAAGAAGATGAAATCAATATATTAAAAGAAATTAATATTAAATTAGATAAAGAATTATCAGAAGAAAGAGAATTTAATTCTGAATTAACAGAAGAAAATACTGCTTTAAAACAAAATAATGAAAAATTATTAAATTATATTAATGAATTGAGAAATGAATTAAATTCAAATGAAAAAAATAATAATGAATCATTTCTTGAAAAAGAAAAATTAATTCAGGAAATTACAGATTTATCAAAAGCACTTGAAGAAAGTAAAAATGAAATTATTAAATTAAATGATATTATTTATAAAAAAGAACAAAATATAAATAAAACTTTTAATGAAAGTAATAATTATGAAATTGAAAAATTAAAGAATGAAAATAATAAATTAGTAAATATATTAAATAATACTAATAATCAAATTATTAATATAAAAGAAGAGAGGAATAATGTTATAAAAGATTATGAAAAAAAAATAGATGACTTTAATAATAAAATTTTAATTATTGAAGAAGAAAATAATAACCTTAAAAAGGATTTAGAAAATAAAATGATTAATGAAAAAATATTAAATGAAAAAATTAAAAATTTAGAAAAGAATATTAAAAATAAAAAGTTATTTGAGAATATTATAAAATCATCTAATGGAGATATAAAAAAATTAATTGAAAATTTAAAAAATAATTTAAAATCAATCTCACATGAAAGAGATATTTATTTGCAAAAATTTGATGATTTATTGACTGAAAAAGAAAAATTAGAAGATGACTTAAAAGAATTAGAAAATAAACTTGAAGAACAATTAGATATTAATAATGATTTAGGAAATTTAATTGAAAAATCTAAAAATACTAATGAACAAGATATTTCAAAAGAAATAAATGATTCTTTAATTGAATTTGATAATAATTCTAGTTTAGAAAATAATATTTTTAATAATAATTATATTAATATTTATAATAATAATTTTAATAATTATAAAAATATTACTCCTGAAGAATATGATATTATTTCAAATAAAACTCTATATAATTTAAATTGGTATTTATTAAAATTAAAAAATAAAAACGAAAATAATGATTATTCTGATTTTATTTGGTTACCAGAGAATAAAATAAATATTTTAAAATATAATATAATTAATAACAATAATGATGAACAAATGAATACCATTTTATTAAAAAAATTAAAAGATTTAGAACAAAAAGAAGATAAAATTAGTAAATTAAAATATGAAAATGAAAAACTAAAAAAAAAAAATTCAAATTTGATAAAAAGATTTTCAGAAATAAAAGATAATGAAAGTGTAAATTCACATATATCAGATGTACAAAAATCTCAAAATAATGAAGTACCATTTGAAAAATATAGTAAAATAATTGATAATTACAATAATTTAGATATTAAATATAGTAAATTAAAAAAAAAGATTAAAGAATACAAAGAAAGAATAAAAAATTATGAAGAAAATATATCTTCTAATAATAATTCATTATCCATAAATATGAAAAAAAATAATGGAGAATCAAATCATTATTTGCCATTACAAAAAGAGAAATTAAAAGATAAAAATAATGAAATTGAAAAGAAATTTAACAATTTATGTATTCAAATAAAAGAACTTTTTTCAAAAATTCAAATTAATAATGAAATTCAGAATAATTATAAAGAAATATATAGTATAATGGGAATTGAAAAATAATTATTAAAAATAAAGTAGATTGAATAAATCTTTTTATGTAAAATAAATTTTATATTTCTTTTTAACATAATTTCATTATAGTTTTTATTAATATTGATTTTGAAATATATTTTTTTATTAATTAATTAATATTTATTCTATAAAAATTATAAAAAATCCAATAAAAAATAGTTTTTTAATTTCTTAAATCTTTTTTTAATAAAACATATTATAACATATTTTTCCCTTTATTTGGTTAATTTATTATAACAGAATATTATTTATTATTATAATATATACAATTTTATTTTATGATAAAAGATGAAAATTTTGTAAATAAAGAATCTTTTCTATTTATATAATTAAAATTATTTTAAGTTATATTATTATAATTTATTTTCATAATTAATTATATAATAAAAAAATTAATATTTTCGAAGGGAATTTTCAAATAAATTATTTTGAGGAGAAATTTCATTTATCTTTAATTTTCTTTTATTATGATTTGGTTGAATATTCTTTTTATTTTTCTTTATATAATTTGAACATGAATTTGAATATGATTTACTTCTTTTCATTCTATTAAAGAATGAATTATTTGTATTACAACTATTATTAAAATTATCATAATAATCTTGATTAAACATTTTGATTCTTAAAGGAAGATTTATACTTTCATTTAAAATTTCATAATCATGTTTATTCTTTTTCTTTTCATTTTGAAAATATTTATATTTTTCAATTGAATCATCAATTAATTTATTTATTTCATTTAAGTAATTATAATCAACTTCTTTTGATATTATTTTTTTCATAAAATTATTTCCAAATTGTCTAGTTAAAGGAGTAATGCAACTTGGATTATTTGAAATTTTCTTTAAAATTTCTGATGAATATTGAGGATTTAAATTATTGTATTTAATCTTAGTTTTTTTTTCTTTATTTTGGTTATTAACTTTAAAATATATTTCATCAATATTATTTATATTATTCTCATTTTTGATGTTTATTTGTTTATTATTATTATGATAAGATAATATTTCTTTTTCATTATTTTTTTCATTTTCATTTATTATTTTTCTATTTGTTATTACTTCTTGAGCTAACATTTTATTTTCGGAAACTAATGCTTTAATTGCAAGAGAAGCTTGATTTAATTGTGTTTTTATATCTATTAAAGTTTTTAAATTTATTTTTATATATTCATTATTATTATATTGATTATTTTTTATTAAAATTGTAATTCCTTCAACTCTGTTTAATAATTTATTTGATAAATATTCCATTAAATCATATGGGTTACTTTCTTTTTCATTATTCATAATTTTATTTTTATTAAAAATAATATAATCAATTTATAAAAAATATTAAAACTTTTAAATTCAAACTTAAATTTTTAACTAATTTTATTTTCTAATATTTATAAAAGTATTTTAAATCTTATTTAGATATTTTAACGTGAATTTCTTTTGGTTGTCTTTCAAATAATTTTCCAATATATTTATCTTTATTTGGATCAATTTTAATTTCTGAACCATTTTTAAAATATAATATAGGATTTTCAATATTAGGATTTTCCTGATATATTCTCATTATCATTTCATTAGGCTCATCTCCATATTTAAAATCATATACTTTATTATATTGTGGATAATCATTAAAAATATATTGTATTTGGATTAAACTATTTTTATCTGGTTCCAAACTATTTAAATTATTTAGATTATTAAAATTATTAAAATAATTAAAATTATTTCTATTTGGGCTTTGATTATAATTATTATTATTATTATATTGATTATTTGGTTGATTAGGATTGCTTAAATTAGGATTTTGATTATTATAATTATTATTATATAAATTATTTTGTTGATTGAAATTATTTCTATTTGGGCTTTGATTATAATTATTATTATTATTATATTGATTATTTGGTTGATTAAAATTGTTTAAATTTGGATTTTGTTTATTATAATTATTATTATATTGATTATTTGGTTGATTAAAATTGTTTGAATTTGGGTTTTGATTATTATAATTATATTGATTATTTGGTTGATTGAAACTGTTTGAATTTGGATTTTGATTATTATAATTATTATCATATAAATTATTTTGTTGATTGAAATTATTATTATTATTATCATTGTAATCAATCAATTTTTTTGAAATATTGTTTTGTTGATTATTAATATTATTATTATTATTTAAATAATTAAAGTTATTGTTTTGATTATCATAATTATTATTATTAAAATTGAAATTTTCATTTGCATTATAATTTTGATTATTTTGTGGATTTCCATTAATATCTAATCTTTTTTCATTTTCTTTTTTTTTTTTCAGTGTATTGATTGTATTTCTAATAAATTCCTTTAAATTACTTTTTTCTTCATTATTAATATTCGTTTTATATTCCAAATGATCTAATAATTCATATTTACAATCAGAAATAATTTTTTTTATTTTATTTTCTTCTTCACCATTAATAAATTTATTTAGTTCTAACCCTAAAATATATTCTATTGAATCAGGTTCTAATGAAGTTTCAATAATAACATTTTTTAAAAAATTTAAAGAATCTGTAATTGTTTTGTTTTGTATTTTAATAAGATAATTATTATTATAGCTAAATATTTCATTATGTAATCTATTAATTGCCATAATATCAGAATCATTAATTATTTTAAAAGAACTATTTTTCTCTAAAATATTAAAAACATTATTTTTTTCATTTAATAATTGTTGAAAATAATATTCTTTTTCATTATTATTTTGATTATTTTGATTTTTTTGTAAATTTTGTTGGTTATTATAAGGGAAATAATTGTTATTTAAATTTGGTCTATTATTAAAAGGAACATTATTATTATAATTTGATTTATTCAAATTATTATAAATAGTATTTGGATGAGGTAAGTTTGGATTTACATAAGGAGGAATTCCAGGATTCATATTTTGAGGTTGACCATAATAATTATTATTTTGTTGATTAATTCCTGGATAATTACTTTTAGCAAAAGGATTTGAAGCATTATTATTATTTTGGAAATAATTATTTGGTCTATTTTGATTAGAAAATGGAGAATTATTATTTAAATAAAAGAGATTTTGATTGTTTGGCATTTGACTTCTAAAATTTTGATTTGAAGGTGAAGACATTTTTAATTTTAATATATATTAAAAATTATTGTTTTAAATAATACTCTTATACAATTATTATTTTAAATTAATATTATGAAAAATACATCTTTAATATTTTATATTTTCATTTAATTGTTATTTATTTTTTCTTCTTTCATTTTTTACATAATTATCAATTATCATTTTAGAAATAGATATTAAATTTCTTGATATTTATTTTAATAAAAAAATAACTAATAATCATAACAAAATAAAAATAATATAAATAAAAAAAAAATTCAAAAAAATTTAAATTTTTTAAAAAAAGATAAATATTTAAATAATATCTATTTCCATGAATTTTCAACAAGTGAAATAAAATCATTATCATTATCATAAAGAAAAGAAACATATTCATAAAAATTAGCAAATTCTTCAAAAGAAACCATATTACTAGTTTCAGGATTTTCTGCAGTTGTTAATAAATTATAATTTAATTCAAAACAATCTAAAAACTCAGTAATAATTTCATCTTCATTTTTTATTCCTTTTAAAACATCATGATGTCTTTTTGGATTAAATTTTAATTTAATATCATCAATTAATAAATTCTCAGTTTGTTCTTTATCTAAACTTCCATATGCTTTTTCTACAGCATTTAATCTATTATCATTTAAAACTTTTTTAAAAGCTCTTATAAAATTAGGAAAATTTAAATATTCTCCTTTATTATCAGTTGAAAATTTTTCAAAGAAAAATTCAATTTCATCTTTTGACAAATCTAATCTTTGTAATGTTAAAACTTTTACAAAATCTCTAAAAGAAATTGTAGATAAATTAGGACAAGAAAATAAAAATTGTTTATGAAGATTCATTAATCCTCTTATTCCTCTATTTCTTAATTTTTGTATTATTTTTGACATAGGGTCTCTTATATTTTTTATTGGAGAATTTCTACCTGGAGTTTTACTTCTTGGTCTTGAATAAACTGTTTTTGCATCTTTTGTATTTATTGAATTACTTCTATCTCTATTATAATTACTTATACTTTTTGTTTCTGTTAAATTTTGTTTTAATTTATCATATTCTCTTTTATAATTTTCATTTTCATTATCATTATTATAAAAATCATTATTTCCTCTATTAATTGGTCTTTTTTGAGTATTATTAAATTGTTTTTCTTCATTTAAATTATTAAAATTTTGATTTTTGAAATTTTGATTTTGATTATTATAATTTTGATTTGAATTTCTTGGAAATGTATTCATATTATTTAATGGTTCTTCATTTATTACTTTTTTCCATTCATTTTCTACCATATTTATAAAATCATTATCATTATCTATTAAGAAAGATATCATTTTGTAAAAATCACAAAATTCATCTTTTGTAATATTTGCTTCTCTTAAATTTTTTATTGCATAATGAAATATTTCTAAATTATCACAAAATTCATTTAATGCTTGTGTTTCATCTAATCCAAAAAAATTATTTTTTGCCCAATATAAACTTTTTATTAAATCTATTGTTGTTTTTTCTCCTATTTTTTTTGAATATGTATTTAATTTATCGTATATTTCACAAATGAAATCCATTCTATAATCATTTGTAAAACCTGATACTAATTTATTAATAAAAACTTCATAATTTAATTGAACTTTTTTAGGATCTGTACAAAAAGCATCAAATATTCTTTCTATTTCAGATACTGTTAAATTTAATCTGAAATCTTTTAAAACTTTTGCAAAATCATATTTTGTAATCATTTTTGTTCCATTATCATAATATTTAAAATGTTTCATTAAACCAAAGAAACTTTTTAATCCAAATTTTTTTAATGATTTTCTTAAATTATCAACAATACCATCTTGTTGTATTTTATTATTAGATAAATTTTTATTTGCTGATAAATTTGCACTTTTTAATCTTTGATTATTATTATTATTATAATTTTGATTATTATTAAAATTAGCATTTTCATTTTTATAAGTTGGAGTTTTAGGTCTATTATAATTATTATTTTGTCTATCATAATTTCCACTATTAACATTATTTAAATTTACTGATGCTTCAAGTAAATCAAAATATTCATCATCATTGTCATATCCAAATGCAATATATTTAAAAAAATCAATTAAATCTAAATTATTTAATTTAAAATTTCCTCTATTTAATCTTTTAATTACTAAAAATGATTCAATTATATTTTGAAAATATGAATCTGGATCATCAATACCAAGATCATATAAAAATTTCATATTAAAATTCCCTTTAAACATATTTCTCAAATCATTAACTGTTAAATTATTATTTTTTTCATTAATTTGATTAATTAAATCTTCAATATATTTTTGTTTAATATCATTCCAAAAAGCATTTTTTAAATCATTAAACATTTCTTCATAGAAAAATATTCCATTATTATTAATTTCATAACAATGAAATAAATTTTGAATTTCAGAAATAGATAAATTGATTCTAGCATCAGAAATAATTTTAATAAAATCATCAATAGTTAATTTATTAGTATTATTAAAATCAGATAATTTAAATTGTTTATGTAACTGAATTAAAGAATATCCTTTTCCACTTTCATCAAGTAATCTTATTAATTTATCAAAAAAAGATTTTTTAGCAACATTCTTTTTTTGATTATCTAAATTAGAAGGAGTATAACTATAATTATCTCTATCTCGATTATTATTATTTTGATTTTTATAAGAAGAAGTTTTTGGTCTTTGAATTTCCATTTGGAAAATTTCTTTACAAAATGTTTTATAGTCAATTACTCCTGATTGTTCTTCATCAAAGTAATTAAATATATCTTGAAGATCTGTTACTTTATTCATTACAACTCCTACTTTTTCCATTGTTCTCATAAAATCTCTTAAATTACAAAATCCATTTCCCTCTAAATCAAAAAATTTAAAATTTTGATACAATATTTGGTCTTCTGTTTTATTTGGTATCATTTTTAAAGAAATTTTATATTTTAATTCTTTGATGAATTTATTAAGAAGGGTTTCCATTTTTTTATAAGTTTAAATATTTAAATTGAGATTTAAATTATGTTTTTTATAAAATAAATAAATATAATAAATAATTAAAATTATTTATTTATTTATTTATTTAACTTTTTTGATTTAATTATTATTATTTAAATAATTTAATATATAAAAATTAGTCAAATAGAAATTAATGCCAAAAAAAAAATCAAAACAAAAAAAACAAGCAAAACGTGAAAGACAAGAACGTCAACGTCAAAGATATGAAAATTTTATTCAAGAAAAAAAAGAAGCAAAAAAACAAAAAAAAGAAAAAAATAAAAAAAATAATAAAAATCGAAAAGACTCAGACATAGAATTTAAACAAGAATTACAAAAAATAGGATATTACATAAGAGAAGTTCGAGGAGATGGAAATTGTTTATTCCGAAGTGTAGCAGAACAAATAGAAGAAGATCAAAATAATTTTGAAAAATATAGAAAAATAACAACAGATTATATGGAAGAACATAAAGAAGAATTTCAACCTTTTATAGAAGATGATCAAACAATAGATGATTATATTAAATCAATGAAAGAAGATAAAGAATGGGGAGGTAATTTAGAAATTTATGCTTTATCTATGGCTTTACATGCTAATTTTTATGTTTATATTCATAATCATCCTATGTATGTTGTTAAAAATTTTGATGATCCTAAAAAAAATATTATGTTAACTTATCATGATGGGAAACATTATAATTCTTTAAGAAAATTAGAAGAAAAAAAAGAAGGTGAAGATATTAATAATAATAATGATTATAGTGATAGTGAGGATAATGAAGAAAGTGATGAAGAAGTTGATCCTCATTTAAATGATGTTAATCAATTAATAAAATCTGTTAAATCTTTGAATATATAATATAAATTTAATTTTTATTTTTTTTTAATTATTTTTTTATTTTAAATTATGAATTTTAAATAAATGGATTTTAGAAATAAAGAAAAAAATTTACCTCCTATTTATTATAAATTAGATAAATTTTTTTCTTATTTTCCTTCTGCAGGAAGTTTAACTGGAATTTTTTTTTATTCATTTATTATTTATACTTTAACAGTTCTTGTTAAAATATTTTGTTCTAAACCATATGAAGATGATGATGATTTATATGATGAAGATATTGATGATGTTAAAACTTTAAAAAAAAGAGAAAATAGAATGTTAACTGATCCAGTTTTTAAAAAAACAATAGAAGAAAATAGGAAAAAAAGAGCAATAGAAGCTGTAAAATTATTAAATAAAATCCAATAAAATAAATATTAATACAATTAAATTTTATATTTTTATTTTATTTGGAATTTCTTTATTAAATTCATTTTTCATATAATCAATTAATGATTCATTTCTTTTTCCTGAACTTTCATTAAGTGCTTTTCCAAGACATTTAATTCCAAGATAAATTATAGGATCAATTAATAAGAAATTTAACTCTTTTTTATTTTCATCCATTTCTTTTATATATTTTTGTTTTATAAAAATTAAAATATTTGAAAGAATATCTAAAAAAATAAGATTATCATTAGATAAAAAATTAACAAATGTTTTTAATTGTTTTCTATTACAACCTTCAATTTTATTTGTTAATTGTTGATTTTTAACATCTTCTTTTTTAGATAAGAATAAAAATAATCTTACTAAAAATGTAATTCTAATACAAACTACACCAAAAGAGAAATACTTTAATTTTATCATTTCTTTAACTTCAATATTATTATTTCTTATAAAATAATTCATAAATAAAACAGAATAAATTCCACCTGCACGAAAATCAGTTCTTGGATTATTAGATTGAAATCCAAGAATTCTCCAATATTCATAATCTTCTTTAATTTCTTCATTTGAAATTATATCTTTTCCATTTTCTAATAATTCATTTAAACTTTTTTCATGTTCTTTATTTGATTCATCAAATGATATTATTGTTTCATTTTTTAACTTTTCAAATAAATTATATTCTTCTATTGTTAAATCATATTTACTATCACAACAGCAACATAAATATTTATCAATAATACTTTTATCAATTACTTGAATAGGAGAAATTTTATCTTGTTGATTATTATTTTTAACTATTAATGCTTCACTTTCACTTTCATTTTCTTTTTCTTTCATTTAAATAAATTATAAATTAATATTTTAAATTAAAAAATAAAAATTATAATAATATAAAACATATAAAAATACCATTTAATGAAATATTATAAATATAATAAATAAATGGATGGTGGAATAAATTTAAATGACGATTTACCAAAAGATAATCAAGAGTTTCAACTAAAAATATTATTTAATCAATTAACTGTATCAAATGATCCATCAATTGTATCAGAAGCTTCAAAACAAATAGCAATTTTTTTAACAAAAAAAAGAGAAGAAGCAGAAGGAATTATATTAAAATTAGCACAATTTATAGATTCAAATTTATCAACAATATCAATTAAAGTTATTGTCAAAGTTATAAATTGTATTTTAAAAACTTTAAATGAAAATACTAATTTATTAACAAATTTAATGAAAAGTTTTTTTCCATTATTAACTAGTATAATATCCAATTCTGAATTATTTCCTGAAGAATATAATTCATTAACATTAACTATTGGTAAAATTGTTAATAGATGTGGTAGTCATGCTGCACAATTAATTGAATTTCAAATTGAATCTATTTTCAAAAATGATGATCGTTTAAATAAAGAACAAAAAAAATGTGCTTGGATAAATCTTCTTTCTGAATTTATTAAAAATTCTCCTGTTATTACTTATAATAAATTAATTGAAACTTTTCATGAATTTTTTAAGTTAATTAAACATAATTATAAATATAAAGATGAAAGTATTAGAAATTCAATTTCTTTTTTAGTAAATCAGTTTTTACTTTTATTAAATAATAGAGATTATTCTATTAAAGAAACTTATACTAAGAGAATTTATTCTATTATAGATGAAAATATTAAAACAAAAGAATATGATTATTTAGATGTTAATATTTTACATGGGACTATTCTTTTAATTAGAGCTATTACTGTAAGAAGAGAATTCTTTAATGAAAAATATAAAAGTGTTATGGAATTTTTTTTTAATTTAAGAAATATCAGAAATATATTAATTCAAAAAACAGTTATTGAATTAATTCCTTTTTTTGGTGATTATTTAAATGAAGTTTTTGCAAAATTATTCTTTAATGAATTTTCAATTTTTTTTATTCAATTATATTTATCAAGACCAAATCAAATAATAAGAAATGCAGTTTTAAAATCAATAGGAAAATTAAGTATAGTTATGACTAAGGATGTTTTTTCTAATATTATTCAAGATGTTGTAAATATGATTGAATCTGATTTTAAAAATGAAAATTCAATAATAAATTTAGCAGAAATTGAATGTTTAGCAAATTTACTTGTTAAATATTCTCAAGAAATATTAACAAAAATTCCTTTAAATACAATATTAAATAAAATATTTAAAACAGGATTTTATGAAAGTCATGTTAAATGTTTAACAGAACTTTTAGCAGTTTTTGATGAAAATTCATCAGAAAAAATTCAAATAATTTTAATAGTACTTAATGTAGTTTCATTAATTATAGCATCAAAAAAATTTGTATTACAAGATACAATATTAAAATTTGAAGAAGCTAAAAAATTAGGAATAATATCTTTTGATAATTCATTTGAAGAATCAAATAATTCATCATCAGTTAGTAATTTATTATTAACAAATAATTCAAGTAAATCTTTTACTTCTTCTTTTTTTTTATTTGGAAGAAAAGGAAGTGAAGAATTAAATGATAATTTATTAAATTTAATAAGAAAACATATAATTGAAAATATTACAAATGAACAAAAAGCACAAAATCAAATTTCTGAAAATAGAATTATTACAATGACAAGAAATGCTTTAATATTTTTAGGTAAATTAAATCATCCTTTTTTTAATAAAGATATATTAACTTTTTATCAAATGCATTGTATTCCTGCTTTAGATAATCCTAAATCTAAAATTAAAATTGAAATTATGTCTCTTGCAACTTCACCTTGGATTCCTTATTATGATAGTACTAAAGATAGTGATATTGATTATTTATTAAATATTATTTTAGATTCTTATCTTGATTTTATATTAATTACTGAAAATGATGAAGTTAAAAATATTATGTTAAAAGATATTGATAATAGATATGATAAACTTTTAGTTACTGAAAATTTTTTTATGAAATTAATTTTAATTCTACATTCTACTACAGATTCTTCTGTAAGAGAACAAGTTGTTATTATTATTGGAAGATTAATTGAACATAATTATAATATGATTAAATTATTTTTAAAAAAGAATGTTATGGAAATTTTTATGACTTTAGAATCAAGTGAAAATATAACAGAAAAAGAAAATTCAATTATATTATTAAGTTATATTGTTAAATATACTGGTAAATGTATTGTTGATTATTTAGAAATTTATTTCTCAAATTTAGTAAGATTATTAAAAGATGATGATGAAGAAGTACAAAATAAATCATCAAGTGATTCTGAAGAAGAATCAAATCAAACTTTAAATATGCATATTTTATCTATTTTAGGTGAATTAATTATAAATTCTGAAAAACATACTTCAGAAAAAGAAAATCAATATAAAGAAATAATATCACTTTGTATTAAAAATTTAAAAGAAAATTCAAGCCAATTAAATCAAGAAATATCATTAAAAACAATTTTAGCAATATTTGAACACTCAGATTATGATTGGAATATATATTTTAATTTTATTGATTTAGTAAATATACTAATTCAAGTTTTAATAAGAACAAATAATAGAAAAACAAGAATTTATGCATTAAAAATATTTGGTTTTATTGGAACAATGGCACCAGATAAATTAGAAGCAATATGGAATATTCATAAAAAAGATTCTGAGAATAAAACTGAGAATTATGATGCTGATGAATATGAAAATTTTGATGATGAAGAAATTGTTGATCATAATAGAGAACAAGTTAAAAAAAATAGAAGAAGAAATGTATTAAAATTTTTTTCTAGTTATGGTAAAATTAAAATAGTAAAAAATTTAGATTTTGAAAGAATGGTTGAAAATAAAGAAATAGATCCTTTAACATATCATACAATTATTGCTTTAATTAAAATATTAAAAGATGAAAGTCAACAAGAACAAAATAATAATGTAATTAATATATTAAATCAAATAATTAAATATTTACAAACTCAAAAAGAAGATAAAGTTCTTATTGAATTAATTTTAACAAGATTAATAGAAGTTGGAGAAAGTTTTAATGGAACAACACAAGTTCATATTTTTAATAGTATTTTATATATTGTTCAACATTTTAATTCAAATTGTAAAAATCATTTACCTACATTAGTAAAATTAATAGAAGATTTTATTGAAGATGATGATTTACAAAATACAATTTTTTCAATATTAATTTGTATATTAGAAAATTATTTAGATGTTATGGAAACTTATTTAAGTAGATTAATTCCAATATTAATTAGTTTACTTACTGATAAAGGAGATAAACTTTTACATAGAATTAATTCAATTAGAATGAAAGTTTTTCAATGTTTTAATTGTATATCACAAAAATTAGGTAATTATTTAGGAATAATAATACCAGAAATGATAAATTTATTAGATTCTTCTATGATGTCATTTAATCCTTATGTTAAAAAAAATTTAGGTAATGATGAAAAATCAAATTCTGTTTCTCTTCAAAGAAAAGATTTAGAAATGTTTGCTTTTATTGATAGAATTATACCTCTTCCTCAATTTGGTGAACAAATACCAAAAATTGTTGAAAGTTTAATTAAATTTATGAATTATTGTCCTCAAGCAAAAGAATTAATAATGGGTTTATTTATGAAAATGTTAAATTATTCAAAGAGAGAATTTATATCATTTTTACCTTCAATATTAAGAATTGCTAAAAATAATAAAGTAAATATTATCGATTATTTTGAAGAAATAAAAAGAAATTTAGAAAATAAAAATAAAATAGAAACAATATATGATTTACATAATAATTCAAAAAGAAATAAGAAATATAATTATAAAATAAATTCACAAGGAAAACAATTTAATTCATTAGATTTAAAATATTATAAAACAGATATTTTAAGAGGACCAAACACAGCATTTAGTAATAAAAAAAGAACATTAGAATCAAATTTTAATCTTTCTCCTTTTGATATAACATCATCACAATTTAATAATAATTTAAATTTATTTCCAAATCAAAGTGAAAATTTAAGTGAAATGATGAGAACAAGAGTAAATAAAGAAGAAATAATAAATGAATTTAATCCAATAAATTGTTCATTAGAAGAAGATTGGCATGAATGGTTTAAATCATCATTTAATCAATTATTCTTTAATTCACCTTCATATGTTTTATCATGTTGTAGACATTTAAGTGATTCATTAACTGATTTATATAATTATGCATTTATTACTGTTTGGAGAACATTTACTCAAAATCAAAAAAGTAAAATTTTTTCTTATTTAAATATGGCACTTTGTGCTCCTACAACACCAAATGATATTTTATTAACAATTTTAAATTTAGTTGAATTTATTGAAAGAGAAGAAAATCATATTGAATTTGTTGATTTTGGAAATTTAGCAAAAATTGCTAATAAATGTAAAGCATATGCCAAAGAATTATTTTATACTGAAAATGATTATAGAATTAGTCATGAGACTGATTCATTAGAAAATTTAATTACTTTATATTATGAATTAAATTTACCAGAAAGTTCAATTGGTATTTTAAAAATTGCAGAAAAGAAAAAAAATAATATTAAAGAAGAGGATTGGTATTTAAAATTACATAGATGGAATGATGCTTTGAAAATAATTGGTAAAAAAGAAAAGGAAAAAAGTAAAAAAGATTATGATTTAACTAGAGGAAAAATATTATGTTATGAAGGATTAAGTGATTGGGAAAAATTATTAGAATTAGATGATGAAATTTTTGCTACTCAAACAAGAGTTTATTCAAAAAATAGTTCAAATTTTACAATTAAAAATGGATTAGATAATGATGTATTAATTAAAAGAACTAATTCAATGACATCACTTGGAAAAAATAATTTTATTCCATATTATGCAAAAGCTTCTTTTAATTTAGGAAAATGGGATAAATTAAATCATTATATTTCAAAAATATCACCAAGTGAAGATGAAGAAGAATATGAAAAAAATTTCTTTGAAGCTGTTTTTAGTATTAAAGAAAAAAAATATGAAGATGCTAAAATTTATATATTAAATGCAAGAAATGCAATTGATGATAAAATTAAAACTTTATTAACAGAAGGTTATGAAAGAGCATATAAATTATTATTATCAAATCAACATTTATATGAATTAGAAGAAATTATTAGATTTTATTCTTCTGAAGAAAAAGGTTTTACAATAACAAAAGAGAGATTAAAAAAAAAATGGGATGATAGACTTGAAATGATTAGTGAAGAACCTGATGCTTATGAAAGAATTCTTGCAATTAGAGGATTAGTTTTTAATATTGAAGAAGATTATGATAAACATTTAGATCTTGCTAAAATTGCAAGAAAAGATGATATGTTTGAAAAATGTATGAATGTTTTAAATAGACTTAAAAGAGATACTGTTTATGTTAAAGATAAAAATATTTCTATTTCACTTTCATTAAGTTTAAATAAATGTTTAAATGAAAATGATTTATTAAGTGATTCACAGAAAGCTATTAATAATTTAAGTGAAATTATTAAAAATGAATTTGATACTGATTCAAATAATAAAATATCAGAAAAAATAAAAAGTAAAGTTTATTGTTATTATGGATATTTGAATTTACAACAATATGAAAAATCATTAAATGAAGATAAAGTAACAGAAATAAAAAATTATTTTGATTTAAGTATTCAATATGATAACAAAAATTATAAAGCATGGCATTATTATGGTTTATTAAATTATAAATATTTCGAAATATTATCAAATAATGAAAAAAATAAAGGTAATTATGCTCAAAATGCAATAATAGGTTTTACAACTAGTGTAACAATAGGAGGAAAAAATATGTCAAAAACATTACAAGATTTATTAAGATTAGTTGATGTTTGGTTTCAAATTGGAGATGATGAAACATTATTAAATTTAATAAGAGAATCATTTAATAAAATATCAATTGATTCATGGTTAGTTGTAATACCACAATTATTAGCAAGAGTTAATATAAAAAATGAATATATAAGAAAAACTTTAGTAGAATTATTACGTAAAATTGGTTTAAATCATCCTTGGTCAATAATATATCCTTTAATAGTAATGAAAAAATCAAAAAATAAAATTAGAAGTGAAACTGCTGGAATAATATTAAAAGATATTAGTGAAAAATATAAGAAATTAGTATTAGAATGTGAATTAATAATAGATGAATTAAATAGATGTGCAATGTTACTTCATGAAAAATGGATGGAAGCAATTGAAGAATGTGCTCAATTATTTTTTGAATCTAATAATAATGCTGGAACTGTAGAAAAATTAAAAGAAGCACATGAAAGAATGAAAGATAATCCAATGACTATTAATGAAATACATTTTCATCAATTATATAAAGGAAAATTAAATGAAGCTGAAATATTATTAAATGAATATATTGAAACTAATGATATTTCTTTATTATATTCATCATGGAATATTTATCATCCAATTTATATTTCTATGAGAGATGCTTTTGCTGAAATGAAAACTTTAGATTTAGATACTGTTTCTCCTTTATTAAGTAATTTTAATCAAAGTGAAATTTGTATTCCTGGTATTTATAGAAGTGAATTTCCAATTATTAAAATTGCAGGATTTAAAAAAGATTTAATTATGTTAAATTCAAAACAAAGACCAAGAAAAATTGTATTATTTGGTTCTGATGGTAAAGAATATATGTTTTTATTAAAAGGACATGAAGATTTAAGACAAGATGAAAGAGCAATGCAATTATTTGGTTTAATTAATTCATTATTAAGTATTGATGTTGATACATGTGATAAAAATTTATTTATTAGAAGATTCCCAGTTATTGCTTTATCAAATAATACAGGAATTTTAGGTTGGGTTCCAAATTGTGATACATTAAGTTCTTTAATTAAAGAATATAGAGAAATAAATGATATACAAAAAGATTTAGAACAAAGAATGATTTTATGGAAAAATCCTCGTTTTGATTCATCAACATTTTTAACTAAATTAGAAATATTTAATTATACTATGAAAAATACTTTAGGTTTAGATATGTATAATATATTATGGAAAAAAAGTAAAAATTCAGAAGAATGGTTAGATAGAAGAACTAATTATTCAAGATCACTTGCTGTTATGAGTATGGTTGGTTATATTTTAGGATTAGGTGATAGACATCCTTCTAATTTAATGCTTGATAGAAAAAATGGAAAAATTTTACATATTGATTTTGGTGATTGTTTTGAAGTTGCTATGAAAAGAGAAAAATTTCCAGAAAAAATACCATTTAGATTAACTAGAATGTTAGTTAAAGCACTTGAAGTTTCTGGTATTGAAGGTACTTTTAGAATTACTTGTGAAAATGTTATGAGAGTTTTAAGATATAATAAAGATTCTTTAATTGCTATTTTAAGTGCTTTTGTACATGATCCTTTAATTTCTTTTAGATTTCTTATACCTTTAATTTTAAAACAAAATAAAGTACAAAAAAATTATCGTCCTATTTCAAGAAAAAATTCTAGAATTAGTGAAAGTTTAAAAGAAGGTTTAAGAGAAGAAATGATTGCTATTAATCGTAATATTAATAAAACAAGAAAAAGAAAAACTCTTAAAACAAATACTTTAATGGATGATTTTACTAATGTTAAAAAAAATTATACTAATTATATAAATAAGAAAGATAGTGGAAAATTAATTGTAGAAAATAAACAAAGTAATGATGAAATAGCACAAATGAAATTAGAAAAAAGAAGAATGGGTTCTGCTGAAAGACAATTATATAATGAATTTACACAAACTGAACAAGTTGAATCAGAAGAATTAAATAAAATTGCAAAAATAGTTTTAGAAAGAATAATAGATAAATTAAAGGGAACAGATTTTAGTAAAATGGAAATATTAGATACAAAACAACAAGTTGAAAAATTAATTAAACAAGCAACTAATCCTGAAAATTTATGTCAATCATATATGGGATGGTGTCCCTATTGGTAGGATCTTATATATATATTAATTAAATGTTAATATTAAATATTTTATTTATTTAAATAAGATAAAATAGTTTTTATTATTAAAATAAAATTTAATAAATAAAGTATATCTAATATTTGTTTTTTAATCCCTAATTAAAAAATAAAAATTTGAAAAAATATTTAATTAACAATCTTTTCATGGAGACAAAAAAAAACAACATCCTTTGAAAAAAATAAAAAAAAAAAAAATTAATCTCCCTAAAATAATATATATAATTATGTAAAATATAATAAAAAACTATATAAAATAAAAATGTCTTCAAAACTCCTTATTATCATAAGCATGATAAGTATAATAATATCATTCCCATCTCTTCGTAATACAAAAGAAGAATTTGGAAAACATTTCAGAAAAATAGTAGACCAAGTAAAATCAGCAAAAAAAAAAGTAATATCAGTTGCAGCAGCAGGAGATTTAAATGTATTAGAAGCAGTATGGGAAGCACATAAAAGAGGAATAGCAGATGCAATTCTTGTCGGGGATGAAGCAAAAATAAATGAAATTGCAAAAGCACATAATATGGATGTGACACAATTTAAAGTAATAAATGAAGTAGATCCAATTGCAGCTGCACATATTGCTGTAGGTCTTGTTCATAATGGTGAAGCTGATATGTATATGAAAGGATTAATTGATACTAAAAATTTCTTAAAAAGTGTTTTGGATAAAAATGTTGGTTTAAGAACAGGTAGACCATTAAGTCACGTTGCTGTATTTGAAATAAAAGGAATAAAGCAACTTTTATTTTTAAGTGACGTTGCTTTTATGACTTATCCTAGTCTTGAAGATAAAGTTCATATAATTCAAAATACAGTTGAAATTACTAATGCATGTGGTATTAAAAATCCTAAAGTTGCTGTTTTAGCTGCAGTTGAAGTTGTTAATCCTAAAATGCCTTGTACAGTTGATGCTGCTGAATTATCTAAAATGCAAGATGAGGGTAAAATTAAAGATTGTATTATTGATGGTCCTTTAAGTTTAGATATGGCTATTTCTAGAGAAGCTTGTGAACATAAAGGAGGTTTAAATAGAAAAGTTGTTGGTGATGCTGATATTTTATTATTCCCTGATATTCATGCTGGTAATCTTGCTTATAAATTAATTGTTCATGCTACTCAATTTTTAAATGGTTGTATTTTAACTGGTACTAAAGCTCCTGTTATTCTTACTAGTAGAAGTGATAGTATTGAAACTAAACTTTATTCTATTGCTCTTGCTTCTGTTGTTGCTGAACATTTAAAAAACAAGTAAAATAGGTTTTTTTTACCTTTTTTTTTTGTTTTGAGGGTTTTTTTAATTTATTAATTGCTTTTTTTATGGGTTTTTTATTGTTTTTTTTGATTTTTATTTAATTTTTTGAATTTTTTTTTTAATTGTTTTTTTTTTTTTTGGATATTTTTTATATTTTTTTTAATTGGAATTTTCCTATTTAGAGTATTAATTGATATAAAGTATTATATTTGATTTAATCATTTTTAAATTTTGTTAAATAAATTTTTAATTTTAATAAATTTTTATTTAAATTATATTTTATATTTTAATTTTCTTAGTCGAGTTTTTCTCAAATTAAAATTATTTTTTATACCAACAAATTAAATTAATTAAAGTGAAAATGAACAAAACACCTTATCATAAAAGACCAAATATAAATAATCATTATAAGAAAGGAGGTTATTATAATAATTATAAAAATAATTCATCAAACTTAGGTTATTATGAAAATAATAAAAAATATTATTATAATAATTTTGATACATATGATAATTATGAACAATATGGTAATTATCCATATAATGATAATACAAATTTTAAAAAAAATAATTATTATGGAAATCCAATGTTTAATTCAATAAATAATGCATATGAACAAATAGATGATGATGAAATATTTTCATATGGAATAGCTCAACCAAATAAATTAATGCAAAATAATTTTGAAGTTAAAGAAAAAAAAGAAGAAATTCTTCGAATAAAAATAAATATAAAAGGAGATATTAAAGAATTAATTATATATAAAGATGATAAAGATATTAATGCAATAATTAATAAATTTTGCGATGAAAATAATATAAATACAAAGTTAAAAAAACCAATTTTAGATAAAGTAATAAATTCTATTGAAACAACTGAAAATTTTATTAATAAATTAGTATTGGATAAGGAAGATTATGAAATAATTAATAAATTAAACAAAATATATAATAATAATAGTTAGAGTTTTAACTTATTATCTTTTTAATTTAAAAAAAAAGATAAAAATAAATAAAAAATTAAAAATAAAAAAAATATAAATAAAAAATACCAAAATAAAAAAAACAAATTTCAAAAAAAATAATATTTAATATTTTATTCATAAATTTTTAACTCAAATCTCAAACTTAAAAAATAAAAACAAACAAACACAAAAAAAAAAAAAATGTCAGACACAAAAATTCTTCAAAATCATGCAGAAATAATATCAAGTAACACATTACCTCCACCTCGTTTTGGTCACACAGTAAACTTAGTATCAAAAACAACAATAGTAATATTTGGTGGAGCAATATCAACTCCAGGAAATTACACAATGACAGCAGATTTATATTTATACAGCATGCCATTAAATCAATGGAAAAAATTAGAAACATCATCAATAGGAAGAACACCTCATGCACGTGCAGCACATGCAAGTGCAACAGTAAGAGAAAGTCAATTATTATTTTATGGTGGTTCAATTGGTAATGGTCAATATGCACAAGATGATTTATGGTTTCTTGATATTAAAAATAATGAAGATGCTTCTTGGATGCAAGTTCCAATTGAAGGTGCTACTCCTGGTCCAAGATATGGTCATTCTATGGTTTATATTTTACCTGTTCTTGTATTATTTGGTGGTAGTTCAAGTGGTAGTCAAAATCAAAGAAATGAAATTATGAGTGATGTTTGGGTTTTTGCTACTGATAAAACACCTTTTAAATGGGTTAAATTAGATATTATTGGTACTAATCCTTCTGCACGTTTATATCATTCTGCTTGTGTTTATAGTAAATATAATGGTGGAAGTGATGCTATGATATTATTTGGTGGAAGAGGTAATCAAAATTCTTCTTTAAAAGATTTAAATTTATTATATAAAGAAGGTAATGAATATAAATGGGGGAATATGACTGGAAATGGTGATGTTGTACCTATTGCTAGACATCAACAAAGTAGTGCCATTTTTGGACCTTTTTTATTTGTTGTTGGTGGAAGAGCTAGTAATAATATTCCAACTACTTTTGATGTTTTTTCTTTTGTTTCTAAAAAATGGTTTAGATTTGGTACTATTGGATTATTTAGACATACTGTTTGGATTTATTTTAATGGAAGTAGTAATAATCAAGATAAAATTGAATTGTATCTTTTTATTTATGGAGGTTTTGATAGTGAGAATAATTCACAAATTAATTCTAATTTGTATAGGATTAATATTATTAATTTATTTTCAAAAAATGAAATTTTGAAAAAAGAATTGGCTGATCATATTACTACTCTTTTAATTAAAAGTAATGCTAATAATATGAAAAATAATCATTTAAATGGAGCAAATAAAAATCATTTTGAATTAAATAGTAGAGTTGTTGTTTATAATATACCAGAAGAAAATAATTTAGGAACTTTAATTAAGGAAATATCATATAGTAAATTAACAGAAGTAGATAAAAAAATAGGAGAAAAAACAAATGAAATTCAATCAAAAAGACAATCAGAATATAATGAAGAAATAGTAAGAGAATTTTTACAATTATTACCAAATCCAGATGAAGAATATATACCTTATAAAATACAAGAAGAAATTATTGTAATGAATAAAGAATATATATCTAAATTAATAACAGATTGTAAAAATATGTTAATGAAAAGTCCAACTGTTATTACATTAAGATCTCCAGTTAAAATATTTGGAAGTATAAATGGACAATATAATGATTTAATGAGATATTTTAGTTTATTTGGAAGACCAAGTGAATTTAAAGGAGATATTGAATGTATGGATTATTTATTTTTAGGTAATTTAGTAAATAGAGGTGCATTTTCATTAGAAACATTTTTATTATTAATAGCACTTAAAGTTAAATATAATAATAACTTTCATATTTTAAGAGGAAGTCAAGATGATATTGAAATAAGTAAACATTATGGTTTAGCAGAAGAATGTAAAAATAAATTAAATGAAAATATAACTGATAAAAATTCAATATTTAAAAAAATTTGTGATTTTTTTGAATATTTACCATTAGCAGCAATAATTAATAATCAAATAATTTGTGTTCATAGTGGAATTGGTGAGCATGTAAAATCAATAAATGATATAAATAATATAAAAAAGCCAATATCAGTAAAAGATAATATTATAGTTCAAGAAATTTTATGGAGTACACCAAATGGTAATACTTGTAAAGATGAATATAGTGTTAATAATATAACTTCTAACTATAGAAAAAGTCATTTTGATGATAAAATGTTAAATGAATTTTTAACTCATAATAAAATGAAAATGATGATTAGAAGTCATGATGTTTGTGATTCAGGAATTGAAAAAATATTCAATGATAAAATTATTTCTATATTCAGTGCCACTAATTATTGTGGAACTTTTAATAATAGTGGTGCTATGTTATTAATTAAAAAGTCTTATGAAATACAACCAAAGATTTTAACCTGTGAAGATAATTATACTGTTTGGATTAAAGATAATTGGAATAAAAGTGAATATCCTCCTTCACCTAAAAGAATTTATAAAAATAATAATAAATAAATAAATAATTAAATAGAAATTATGAAAAATTACATATATTAAGTATATTGTAAAATTTAAATTTCGTTTTTAATTTTTTGTATATATAATTTATTTTTTTTACAATCTATTTTTCATATGAGATAATTAAATAATTTTATTTTTTTTATTTATTTATTTTTATTTAATATTTAGTGATTGTTTTTCATTAAAAAAAAATATATTAAAAATTAAATAAGTTAATATTCAAATAATGCAGACAAAAAAATCAAAATTACCTACAAAAGAAGTAAAACCAAAAAATCAACCAAAAATAATAAATATGAATAACACAAGTCCAAAAATCCAATTAAAATGTATATATTGTTTACATAACCTAACAAAAATTCCAAAAAATGAAAAAGAGAATAATGAAATAAATAATTATTATAATTTTGAAGGTTGTTCAGATATAATTTGTATAAATTGTATAGGTAGATTATTATTTACAAAAGATTTAAATTTAATACCAAATAATTCTCCTTTAACCTTATCATGCTCATGTAATAAAGGACAAATAAAATTATCAATGGATGAAATAATGACAATATCAAATAAAATAAATTTACCACCATTAGAAATAATATGTGAAAAACATAATTTAAAATCACTTCAATATTGTTTAGATTGTAAGAAATGGTTATGTCAAAAATGTGAAGAAAGTCATTCTGATTTATTTAATAATCATCATATTTCAAAGGAAGAACCACCTAATACAGATATTTGTTCTTTTCATCCTAATTGTTATTTAGATAGATTATGTAAAAATTGTAATAAACAAATATGTCATAATTGTATTTTAGAAGGAAATGAACATTATTCACATAATACTATTTCATTTGAAGATTTAAAAAAAAGAATTATTGAAAATGTAAATAATATGAAATATAATAATTTTAATGATTATAATAATTATTTAAATCAAATTGATAATGAATATAAAAGTAAATATGATGGTCTTATTGAAGGATTTAATCAAAAAATTGATAAGTTAGTTGAACTTATTAATGAAGCTAAAAAAAGTTTTATTGAAAATTTAGAAAATAAAAAAAAAGAAAAAGAAAAATTATTAACTATAATAAAGAATTTATATCAATTTTTTTATAGTGAATATTCAAAAATTTCAAAAAGTGTTGATTATCCTGTTTTATGTATGTATCAAATAATAAATAGTGAATTAATTCTTTTTGATATTGATTGTCCAGATGAATCAACTATTTATATAAATAAAATATTAAATGAAATAAAAAAAATAGATAATAGTAATTTATTTAAAACAAGTTATCAATTCTCATTAAAAAATTTTAAAATTAAAAATTCATTATTTAATCATACTCATTTTGTTAATTCATTATGTTCATTAAAAGATGGAAGACTTGTTTCAGGAAGTGAAGATAAATCAATTATAATTTGGAATTTAGAATTAACAAAACCAGATTTTATAATAAAAGATAATACATATCCTGTTAAAGTTGTAAAATTATTAAATGATAAAAGATTAATTAGTGGTTCATATAAAGAGATGAAAATTTATAATGATTCATTTAATTGTATTAATACTTTAAAAGATATTAATAATAATGTATGTGATATTATTAATTTAGATGATGGAAAATTAATTTGTGGTTCTTTTAAAGAATTAAGAATTTTTCCTATGCAATGGGATAATTTATATAATGAAAGTAAAGTTATTAAAAATCATTCATCTTGGGTTACTTCATTAATAAAATTAAATGGAAAATTATTTGCTTCTGGTGGAGATGATAAACAAATATTTATATATGATAATAATATTAAATGTGTTAGAAATATTAATTTTGGAAGTAAAATTACTGCCTTTTGTAATTATATAAATGATATTAGTGATAATGAAAATATAAATCTTTTTTATATTGGTGATGATATTGGAAATATTTATTTATATAATTTTATAAATGATAATTTAGAAACAATTAGTGAAGGGCAACATAAAAATAAAATAAGATGTATTATTCCTTTATTTGGAAATAATTATGCTTCATGTGGTTCTGATAGTAAAATTATAATACGTGATAATAAATTTCAACCTATTCAAGTTTTAATAAGTAAAGATAATAATAAAGGAATAAATTCTTTAACTCAAATGTTTAATGGTTCTTTAATTTCAGGAGGTGATGACTTCAAAATAAACATATTTGAATAAAAAAAAAAACAATTTTATTTAATTACAAAAAATATTTATTTAAAAACATAAAAAATAATATATAAAAATCACAATATATTAAAATAAAAAAAAAAAATTAATAATATAAAAAATAAAATAAAAATACAATATAAAATAGAAATAAAAATGAAAGAAAAAGATCCAAAAGATTATCCATTAAGAGTAGCATTCATTCATCCAGATTTAGGAATTGGAGGAGCAGAACAATTAGTAGTTAATTTAGCATTGACTTGTCAAAAATTAGGATGGTACACAACAATATTTACTCCAAGTTATGATCCAAAAAGAGCTTTTTCACAAACTAAAGATGGAACACTTAAAGTTGAAGTTCATGGTAATATTTTTCCTAGATTAATTTTTGGAAAAATGCATGCTTTTTGTGAATATATGAGAATATTTTTTTGTGCTTTATGGTTATTATTTTTTGGAGGAAAATTTGATTTAGTTATTGTTGATCAAATTCCTTTTCCTATTCCTATGCTTAATTTAAGATTTAAAACTTTATTTTATTGTCATCATCCTGATAAAGTTTTATGTACAGAAAGAAATGGAATTTTAAAAAAGATTTATAGATTTTTTATTGATACTATTGAAGAATTGACTATGGCTTTTTCACATAGAATTGTTGTTAATTCTTTATATACTAAAAAAATTTATTTGGAAAATTTTGGTTTATTAAGAAGAATTAAAAAAGAACCTAATGTTATTTATCCTTGTATTGATTTACATACTTATGATACTGAAACAAAAATTAAAAAAGAAGATATTTTAAAAATTAAAGGTTTAGAAAAATTAAAAGATAAAGATATTAATAATATGAAAGTAATAGTATCATTAAATAGATATGAAAGAAAAAAAAATTTAGATCTCGCTGTATTAAGTTATATAAATTATATGGAAAGATATCAAAAAGAAAAAATTGATAATTCATGTTTAGTAATAGCAGGAGGATATGATACATTCTTAACAGAAAATATAGAAGTATATAATAAATTAAATTCATATATTGATACAGATGAAAAGAAAAAATATAATATATTCTTCTTAAGAAATATAGAAAATATAGAAAGAAGTATTTTATTTAGAACTGCAAATATTGTTTTATATACTCCTAAATTTGAACATTTTGGTATTGTTCCTGTTGAAGCTATGTATTGTGGTGCTTGGATACTTGCTTCTAAAAGTGGTGGTCCAATGGAAAGTGTTGTTGATGGTAAAACAGGGAGTTTATTAGATAATGAAGATCCTGAAAAATGGGCTGATAAAATTAATGAAATGTTATCTTCTGATAAATATTTTGATAATACTTCAATGAATAATGATGAATTAAGAGGTATATTAAATAAACATGTTGAAGATTATTTCTCTTTAACAACTATGGAAACTGATTTATTTAATGAAGTTCAGGATATTTTTCAAGGAAGAAAATTAAAAAGTGATTAAAGTGTATTTAATATGAAAATGATAAAAAATTATTAATATATTTATGATTTAATAATAATAATTAAATTATTTGATTTAAAGGGTTATTTATTATTTAAGAACAATTTTAAATATATATTCAAATTTGGTTAAATAAAATAAAAAATAAGTTTTAAAAAAAAACATTAT
Organism: Isotricha prostoma; assembly: GCA_023807205.1. Lineage (NCBI taxonomy): Eukaryota > Ciliophora > Litostomatea > Vestibuliferida > Isotrichidae > Isotricha > Isotricha prostoma. The sequence goes on along the minus strand of JAJMZS010002970.1, from coordinate 32,500 downwards.
GATTAAATTTAATAAAATTAAAATATTTAAAATTTATTTCCCACCTTTTACAGATTGATCATTGAAATAAACAATAACCCATTGATTAATTTCTTTCAAATATGCAATTCCCAATTGAACTTTCCTAGGCTCTAACCAAGCTTCAATTTCAATAACTTGTCCACTATTTAAATCTTCTTGTACTTGAGGAACAAGTAAACTTTCCTTATTCATAAAAATTAAATCTTCACCATTTTTAGGAATATTAATATTAATTTCAGTTTTAATTTCATCTTTAGATCCTTTAGCAGCAGGTTTAGTTTGAGGACAAAAAACAAATTTTAAAGCCTCATTCCATTTATCAGGAGCTTTCTCTTCAAATTTAGGATAATTCTCATTAACATATTTTCCCATAATTTCAGGTTTAGCGAAAAAAACACTCATATTATCTTTAATATTAGTTTTATCACTCCCAGTTAAAGTCTTATCCCAAACTTTATAAAATTCATCAGGTATTTTTTTCATACTTTCAATTTTATCTAAAATTCTTTTTTCTTCATTAAGAGAACTTTGTTCTTTAGTATGATAAGAACCATTTCTAAATTCTCCACTCCAACCAACATCTTCAGTATCTAAATATTTACCAGAACCAAACATTTTATGTTCTCTCCATTCACCAACATATCTATGACCATCAGTAAATTTATATGTACCTTGACCATGATGTTTATTATTAACCCAATTACCTTCATAAATATCACCATTTGAATAATGATAAATACCATATCCTTCCATTTTATCATCTTTCCATTCTCCATCATACCATGATGTTCCTATTGGAAATGGCTTTGTTAAATCTATATTTGTTTTTGGAGGCTCTGGTTCTTTTTCTTTTTCTTCTTCTTCTTTTTTTTCTTCTTCTTTTTTTTCTTCTTCTTTTTCTTCTTCACTTTCTTCATTTTCTTTTTCTTCATTTTGAGAATCTTTTCTTGATATTTTATCACTTTTTGGTGGTGGATTTAATGCTGGGTCTAAACGAGCGTCTATTAATGGATGAATCATTTTTCCTTTTCCTTCACGTACTCTTACTCCTGTTGATAATTGCTTATAGTCACCTATATATATTGCTCCGTTTGGATATATGAATTTTCCTGTTCCTGTTTCTTCTGGGAATGTTTCTTCTACTGGAGCTTTTTTATTTTTGTCATCTTTTGTAACTTTTGACATTTAATTTTTTTTTTTATTTATTTATTTGCTTTTTTTTTTAAATGTTATTTATTATATTAATTTTAGTTTGGTTTTGGTTTTTTTCTCTTTTTTTGAATTTTTATTTTATTTTTATTTATTTTTTGATAAATGAGTAAATTTTCTATTAATTTAATTGATTATTTAAGTGATGATGATAGGAAAAAAGTTACTGATTATTTACCTTTTTTAATATGTGAAAAATGCAAAGAAATTATGTTAAATCCTATATATTGTTCAATATGTCAAAAAACTTTTTGTGAAAAATGTTCATGTGAACATAAAGAAGAATTAACAAGACCACGTCATTTATATAAATTATTAGAAGAAAAATTATTAATAAAATGTAAATATAATTGTCAAGAAGAGACATTTCCTATAATTAATTTATTAGAACATATAGAACAATGTCCATATAAAAGTAGATATTTAAATAAAAATTGTATGATAATGGATGATTTTTGTGATAATATAATTGATACAGATGTTGATAAAATAATTCCATTTAATGTTAAAATGCCAAATGATTTATTATTAAGTAAAATAATTAATAAAGTAGAATCAGAAAAATCAAATGAAATATTTGTAATTAAATGTTATATTTGTGATGAATCAATTTATAATAAAAATGATTATATTAAACATATTATATTATGTGGTTCAAATAATATTAAAATTACACAGAAATTATCAGTAGAAGAAATAGAAAAAAAATTTGAAGATTTATGTTTACAAATGTCAAATTCATATAGAGATAAATTTAAACTTCTACTTAATCAAAATTTATATGAAATAAAAGAAAATATATTAAAAATACATTTTTTCATATATCCACTTAAAGAAAAGGAAAAAATATTAAATACTTTAAAAGAAAGTTTAATAGATGAAGATTACTTTAAAAATGAATTAGATCAAGATCCAATATATAAATATCTTCAAGAGAAAAAAAAAGAATTATTTGAACAAAAAGAACAATTATTAAAAAAATATGAGGAAAAAAATAGAGAAAAAAAAAATAAAATAATACAAAATCAAAATGGCTTAATTGAAAATAATAAAACATTAATAAAACAATATTTAGAAAGTTCAACAGAATATAAATGGTTAGAATCAGTAATAAAAAATTTTTCTCCTGGAATTGAAGGAGGATATTGTAGTGTTTGTAGAAGTAAAGAAAATGATAAATTTTATTGTCCAATTTGTAAAAAAAGATATTGTATAGAAAAATGTGCTTTTTATTGTGAAAATGAAGATTGTGAAAAAATAATTTGTCCTGAATGTTCTGAAAGTTGTAAATTATGTGGTTTAAATAAATATTGTTCATCATGTTTATTTAATTGTTTTAATGAATTATGTAAAAATAAATTTTGTCCTATTTGTTATGAAATTAATAAAAATCAAGTTAGACAAAATTCAAGTGATAATTGTATGGTTTTTAAATGTAAACATCATAATATAATTGAGATTTGTTGTATTTTACAAACTATTTATTGTAAAGTTTGTAGAAAGAGAATGTGTTATAAATGTCTTGAAAAAGATGATGGTCATAAGAAAATAAATGGAATTTGTGAAGAGTAATTTTTTTTTTTATATTTATTTTATTATTATTATAAAATATTATGTTAATTTAAAAAAATTTTTTTTAGGAAATATGAATTTTGATGATGAAGATGATTTAATTAATCAAAATCAATTTGATAAATTAAATATTTTAAATAAATTCTTATCAAATATTTATTGTAGAGATAAAGAAGAAAAAATTACTTTTCATCAAATGATTGATAGAGATAAAAAATATGTTAATGATTGCTTTAAATATCCTTTATTTAGCGATTATTTTAAATTTCGTAATATTGAAAGAACAAAAAATAAATACAAAAAAGTAAAAAAAAATTTTTCAGAATTTCTAAGGAAACAATTAGAATTATTTAATAATAAAAAAGGAGAAATAAATAGTAAAAACAACTCTAAAGAAAAAGTAACAAGTAAAGACAATTCAATTTCAAAAGAAATAAAATCAAATATTGAAAATTCAATTTTAAAAGATGATAATATCTTAAAAAGAAATACAAAAACAATTAAACTATTAAAAAATAGAAGTCTTCCAAATATATTTATAACAAGAAGATCAACTCCATTTGAAGAAACTTCAATATCAAATATTTTAACTGGATTAAATGAACAAAAGAAAAAAGAAATAAAAGAAAATATTAACTTAGAAGAAGAAAATATGAAAGAAAATGAAAAAATAAATGAAGATAATATTCAAAATGAATTATGCTTTATTAATTTATCTGATGATAATGAAATAACAAAATTATTAAATAATAAAGAAGCAAATACTGAAAGAAAAAATTATATGAATATTAAAAGAATGAAAAAAAATTATTTTATTAATGATGAAAAAAAACCAAATAATTTAATGCAATTTATTAAAAATGACTTTGGGAAATTAGAGGGAAAATCAACATTTAGAAAATGGAATAAAGATCCAAATTATAGAATAAGTAAATTTAATAAATTAATTCATAGATGTAGTTTAGAAATTAATAGAGGAGAAAATATTGATAAATTTATTGAAGAAAATAATGAAAAATTAAATGAAAAATATGAAAAAATTCAAAATATTAAATCAAGAATATATAATAAAGAAGATATAAATAAAATTATTGATAATAATAAAATTAATTATAAATATAAATTATTAGAAGAAAAAAATTTTCAAAAAATTAAACAACAAATTAATATGAAAATTTCAGATGGATATATTTTTAAAAGTAAAAAAATGTATAATGAATTACTTAAACATATTGATACGGAAGCATATCAAATTTTTTTAAAAGATTTAAATGAAATTAATAAACAAAAAATAGAGAATAAAAAAAATGAAAAATTAAAAATGAAAAAAATTGAGTTTATACTTGATGATACTATTAAACAAAAAGAATTATTAAAATCTAAAATTTCAGAAAAAAAGAAATATTACACATCATTAAAAAATAAAGAAAATATTGGTTCATATTTTCCTTTACCTGGAGAATTTAATCCTCCTTTAAATCCTTTAAAAGGAATAATTAATGAAAAATTATCTCCAAGGAAAAAAGAAAGAAAATAAAAAAAGTAGATATAAATTATTTTTTTTTTTTCAATATAAATTATTAAAAAAATTATTGATTACAATTATTAAATAAAATTAATTAAATATTATATTTTTCTATATCTATCTTTATATAAGTAACTTAATATATACTTAAAATATGTTTTATACATTTAAATTTTTTTTTTATATTTTCAAATTTTAAAAAAAACAATAAATAAAAAAATAATAAATTTTAATTTTTAAAAAAAAATAAAATATCTATATAAATTGTACCAAAAAAAATTATTTATAAAAAAATGCAAATTCGCAAAGTAATATTCATAGTAGATAAAGATCGTCGTTATTCCTTTGATGTAAATCAAAATATAACATTAAAAAATTTAAAAAAAATGATAATTGCAGCAGCTAATGTAGGAAATATAGGATTAAGAATATTTCAAAATGGAATAGAATATACTCAACATGAAAATGAAACTTTAGATTATCTATTCCCAAATATGAAAACAGTGGAATTTACATTATCATTTGCATATGATACAATAGATGATTGTAATGAATTAATAAAATTAAGATTAAATTATCTATATTGTCCTCATCATAAAGGAAAATATCCTTATTTTTATTGTTTTACTTGTGGTAAAAGTATTTGTTCATCTTGTGTTATGAGTTCTGAACATTCTGGTCATGATATAAAAGAAAAATATGATTATTTACAATCAAGTAGAATTTTAGTTGAAAAATTATTTCAAAATCTACAAATTTATGTTGATGGATTTAATAAAGTTACTATTGATGAATTAAGAGAAAAAATTACTATTAATTTATGGCCTATTCTAGTTAAATTATTAGATGATATTGCTACTAAATTATCTGATATTATTTCTAATTTTGTTGAACGTGAAAGCATTAATATTGAAAGTATTAGAAAAAATATGGTTTTACTTAAAAAACATTGTGCTGATGGTTTAGATGAATTAAAAGATCAAATTTCAATTGAAGATATGATGCTTGATGAAAATATCTTTTTAACTTTTCATAAGAAATTTAATGAAATAGCAAATGAAAAAGATAAATTAAGATTAGATGTTGAACAATATGAAAAATATCAAGAACAATTAAAAATAATAAATGGAGCTATTGAAAAAGTTTATAATGATATTTATAATTTCTTATCAAGTTTATTAAATACTGATTATTATAATAATATTTTACATGATATTGAAAGAAAAATAGTTTGTGCTCCAATTAATAGAAAAGAAATATTTGATAAAATATTAGAAGGAATTAAACCAAGAACAAAACCATTTAAGTCAGAAAAAAAAAATATAGGAGATGATTATGAAAAACAATTAAAAGAAATTGAATATCTATATCCAGGAGGTGATCCTAATGAGTTAGAAAGTATTCCTCATATAAATACAGCAGGTGAAATATTATTAAATGTAAATCAAAAATATATTAATGTTGTTCCTACAACATTAATAAGTCCAATTAAAGTTAGTAATCCTGATGGTTATGTTGGTACTATAATGTTTAATAATCGTAATTTAAGAGGTGCTCCCATGAGATATAAATATGAAGATGATATTAATTTAAGTTTACCTGAAATTATAGGTAATATTGATACAGTTTATCAAAAAAGAACAACTTTTATTGAAAAAAATATTAATATTGGTAATCCTTTAAATCAAAATATTGAATATAATTCTTCAATTAATCAAAATAATAATACATTTGTTAATGAAAATAGTGGAAGTCGTTTAAGAGGAGCAATTAATAAATCTTCTTTTAATGAAGCTGTTAATAATGTAAATCCTAATTTAAATAATAATAATCAAGCAAATACATCTGAATTTAAAATGGAATATCAAAGTGGTACTTTTAATAACAATTATTCTGATAATTCAAAACAAAATTTGGATATGGGTTATTCTTCAATTCAACATACTCATAATATTATGAATAATTATAATAATAATGGAAATATTCAAGATGGTGGATATACTTCAGTTGGTAATGGTAATATTTCATATACTGAATATTCAAATAGAAATAGTACACAAAATAATTTTAATACTGGTCATTTTAATTTAATTCCTCAACAAGGTGTTACATCAAGTACAACAACAATTGTAAATAAACAATATTCAACTTCATTAGATAATAATAATTTATTAAATCAAAAAAATAAATTGATTACTTTTGGAAAAGAAGGTAATTCAGGATATCAACATCAATCAAATGAACAAAATATATTTCAATCAGGAATAAGTAATATAAATCCATTATTATATCAAACAAATAATACAATGATAGTAGGAAAAGAAAATATTTTTGGAATTGATGAAAAATATATATGTCAACCAATAGAAGGAACTGATGAAATTTTAATATATACAGTTAATATCGAAACAATAACAAGAAAACAGGTAGAATTTAGAACATTTACTTCAAAAACTTTCCCAATAAAATGTGCTTGGTTTAATTTAAATAATAAATTATATATTACTGGAGGATATATTAATAATCAAATTACAGAACAATTTTTAAGATATGATCCAATTAGAAATTCAATAGAAAGATTACATGATTTACCAGAAAAAAGATGTAATCATACAATGATATCAGATGATAATAATAATTTATATCTTGTAGGAGGAAATACAACTATAATTTCAAAATATAATATTAATGAAGAAAAATGGACTAAATTAAATGGAAAATTATCAATAACTAGATTTCATCCTATTTTATACATTAGAAATAACTTTTTATATGTTTTCTTTGGAAATAATATGTTTGATAGTTATGTTAATAGTGTTGAAAAAGGTAATTTAATTGGAAATAATGATTTTACTGTTATTAAAAATGCTAATTATAATCTTGCTTATTCTACTATTATTCCAGGAGATAAAGATAGTATTTTTATTATTGGAGGAAAAGGAGATGTTAAAGAAAGTATTAAATATAATTTTAGTACTAATGAATTTAGTAGTTCTCCTTTTATTCTTTCGGAAAGTGCTTCTTTTCATCAAACTATTATGCCAAAGTTAGGAGATGGTATTTTTGGGTATTTTAGTCTTGATGATGGATTTTCTTTTATTAAACTTTCTTTTCAATAAATTTTAATTTTTTTTTTGGGGTTTTTTTTTTGACAATAAAAAGTAATAAATAAAAATTACTTTTAATAAGTTTTTAATTTAAATCAAATCTTTAATTTTAAATAAAAACATAAATATATTAAAAATAATTTTTTTTTTTAATTTATTTTTTTTTGACTTTACATATTTTCATTTATTTAAAATTTTTTTTCAAATGGAAAATAACAATGAAAAGGATAAAATAAATAAAATAAATAAAAAAATATTAACCGAAATAGGAAAAGAAAATATAATTGGAGTATATGGATTTACAAGACAATTAATAAAAATAATAGATTCAAGTCATTCATTACCATCAATTTATTATCAAAATTGTACTCTTATTTTTACTTATTTATATAATATTAAAAAATTTTTGGTAAAGTATCAAGAAAAAAATAAATTAAATTATAAAGTATATTATAATATGCTTTCTCCTTTTGAAAATGGATTATTATTTAATATTTATTTCAATTTTATTATTGTTGATATTGAAATTAAAAAAAATGAAAATATTTTAGAAGAAAAAATGAATTATATTTTATCTTTAATTCAAAAACTTGATTCTCCTTTAATGGCTTTTTTTGCAAATTATTTTTGTTTTCTTGATTTTAATTCATATATATTTTTTTTATCAATAGAAATAAAAATAAAAATTTATTTACAATTTATTAACTTAATGAATAATGAATTTATATCATTTTATAATATAGAATCAGAAGATTTTAAAAATGATGCAAAAAGTGTTTATCAAATTATATTAGAAATTATAAAATCATTAGGAGAAATAAAAGAATTAGAAATTGAACAATTTAAAAATATAATAATTGATTCAATATTAAATTTAATAATAAATGGTGAAATATATAATGAAATAATATTAAATTGGATTATAAATGAATTAAATGAAAAATATTTATTTGTATGTTTAGAGAAAATATTAAATAAAATATGTAAATTAACAAAAAATGAAGAAAATTTAGGACATAAAACTTTAAATATAATTGAAAGATTATTAAAATATAATAAAACACAAAATAATTCATTAAATTTAGAAAATTTTTCACATATTATAAGACCATTAATTATAATTTTTAATAATTCAATAGATTTTATAAACTTAGAATTAAGTGATTTTTTAAAAAATATAGAAACGGTAATAATATTTGTAAATGAATTTATTAAAAATTATAATAGAATTAAACGTTCTAAAATAATTGATTTAATGTTAAATGTTATAGTTATATTTCTTCAAAATTTAAAAAAAAAATTAAATAAAGACAAAAAAGTTATAAATAATATTACAGAAAAAATATTTAAAGATGAAGATGAAGAAGAGGAAGAAGAAGAAGAAGAATATGAAGAAGAAAAAGAAAAAGAAAATAAGAAAAAAGAAGAAAATATTTTATCAGAAAAGGAAATGGATGATTTAGAAAAATCAAAAATTAATTATGAACATTATATATTTAAAGAAAAAGATTTAGAAGTTTTTGAATCAATATTTTCTATAATTATAAAAAGTAAATTAACTATATTTGAACTTACAAATTTACCAGTTATATTAACATATATGGATCCTTATCATAGAAAAAAAAAGTCAATTGAATTATTAAATAAAATTGTTAATGAAGAAAATAAAATTGATACAGAAAAAAAGACATATTTTATTAAAATGATAATAAAAAATATTTTAACTTCTTATACAAGACATATGAAAAAAATTTTTATTCCTAATTCAGTAAAAGAGAATATTAAAAAAGTAATTATTTTAATTAATAATCCAAATCCTGAAATTTATTTTCAATTACTTTTAATAATTAGTGATATATATATTGGAACTTTAAAAGAAAATACAGAAGGCACAGTTAGTGTTTTTTGTGAATCAATTCTTTTTTTATCATATAAAATTTTTTTAAATTGTAAAAATGAAGATAATAATAATAATAATATTAATGAAAATGAAGAAAAAAATTTAGATTTTTTTTTAGAAAGAGATTTAATAAAAAAAAATGAAGAAAGTATAACTTCTATAAATTGTGATGACTCATTATTTAATGACTCAGAAGTTACAGAACAAACAAATGAAACTGAAGAAGTTGAAATTCATAATATTAGTAAAGAAAAAGGATTAGAAATGATAAATTATATATTATTATTTTTAAAAGAGAGAATAAAACAACAATTTCGTTTTTTTCCAAATGAAATTTTACCAGTTTTAAATAAATCAATAGTCTTATTTGAACAAATGAAAATATATAAAGATATTTTTTACAATGAATGTATAGAATACATTCAATTATATTTAAAAATTTTATGGAAAGAAGTTCAAGGAAGTAATAATAGAATTGAAGGAATATCAAATATAATAAATACCCTTACTCAAACAACAATATTAACTAAAGAACATTTTATTGAAATTGCTGAATCAATAACAACAATAAGTCAATCTCTTCAAAAGAGAGCAGATTTAATTAAAATAAAATTATTAATTGTTGATTTATATTGTAACAAATGTGTAAATGATAAAAATAAAGTAAAAGAAATAATTAAAGAAGCACAAGAACAAGCAGAATTTGCAATAATTAGAACTGAACATATTTATATGGCCGATATTATTTTTGTTAAAATGATTGAATTATGTAAAAAAAGTAAGGATTATATTGATATAGAAGAAGCTAATAGATTTATTGATTCTATTGAAGGTTTATTAATGAAAATATCATGTGAATGTAAAGAAAATAATGATAATGAAGGTTTTGAAAATTTTGAAAAAATATCTTTTACTTTAAAAAAAAATGAAAAAGAATTATTTAAACTTTTACATGATTAAAATTAGTTATAAATAAAATATAAATGTTTAAATTTTTTTAATTATAGAATATGATAAATTTAAATATTATTTAAAATGGATTAAATTAATTATAATAGGAATAAATTAAACAATAAATGAATTATTCAAATTTGATAAATGAAATATTTACAGAGCCATTAAATTCTCAAAATTTTAGATTAATAAAAGATACAACACAAATAGGAAAATTAATTGAGACTTTTGAATTTGAAATGAATCATGAAGATAAATCTACAATAATTCAATTTTTAATTGATAATTTTAATAGTAATAATACACATTTAAATGCTTGCATTTTTTCACAATATAATAAAAACCTTCAATTAAATAGTAATAATCTAATTGATGCAATTGATTTAAATAAAAATTTAAAATCTTATAAAAATTTAATTCAAGATTTTAAAGATTGGATTATTAAACAATATTTAATTTATTTTGAAAATAATAATGAATTAAGTGAAAAATTATTGAATTTATTAAATGTTTTAATAAGTATTATTGGAGTTGAAAAAAATAATTTTGAGAATGTTTATCAATTACTTTCAAAAGTATATTTCTATAATGATAAAAAAGAAAAAAAATTTAATAAAAAGATTTTAAATGGATATTTAAAATTATTAGAAAGTTTATATTGTTCATGTCAACATCACTTAAAACCATATAATTTTTTTTATTTTACAAACAGTGGAAATATATTTATAGATAGTATATCAAAAGAAAATAATTTCAAAATAAAAGATGGATTTACTATATTTCAAAATTTTAATATTTTATTAAATAATGAAATGTTACTTAAATTATATCATAGACAATTTGAAATAATATTAATGACAATTCAATTTAATGAAGATAAAATAAATATAATTTCAGATACTAACCTTACTTTATGGATTCAAACAGTTGATCAAAAAAAAGAGATTTGTAAAATAAAAGGAAATAGTTGGATAAGTTTTTGTATTATTGGAAATACAAAAAAAAATAAAAAAATTAACTTTACTGCATTTATTAATAGTGAAAAATATGAAGTTGGCGAAATATCCACAATCACTTCTGTTAATAGTTTTAGTAATATTCTTTTATATAAAAATTTTATTGGTTATAGTACATCTTTTTTATTTATTAATAAACAAATGACAAGTGAATATATTATTAATTTTCAAAAAAAATATTCTTTTGGAATTTATAAAATAAAACAAGTAAAAAATTATTTAAATGAAAATAAAAATATATTAAATCAAATATTAATTTTTTTTACTCCTGAGCAATATTATAAAGAAGTAATAGATAATTTAACTCATTTTGATTATCTTAAAATAAATTTTATTACATCAATATCTTCACAAGATAAAATTTGCACTTCAGGAATCAATATAAATAAATTATATTATAAATCTATATTTTTAATTGGTGGTTTTCAAAGTTTATTACCTTTATGTGAATGTTTGATTGACAATAATTCAAAGGAAAATTTTATTCTATTTAATAAAATACTTGTAAATTTATTAACTAATAAAAGATTAAGTAATATGAAAAGTTGTTTAAATTCACATTTTTTTGATATATATAGATTATTTTTAGAAAAATATAATGATATATTATTTACTAATGAAATATATGAAAATTTTAAATCTTTAACAGTATCATTTTTTAATAAAAGAGATAATGTTAATTTAATAGAAAAATTCTTTTATAATATAATATTTAATTCAATAATATTATCTAAAAATCCAATAAATATTCAATTAAATATTTGGGATTTTGTTTTAAATTGTTTTTTATGTGAAGAAACTACAAAATATCTTCCTTTATCAAAAGCATTGATGATATTAAAAGAATATGATAAAAATCATTTAAATGAATATTGTTGTCAATATCATGCTTCTTTTTTTAATGAAATACAAGGTAATACTTTTAAAACTTCAAGTCCAGAATTAAAAATAAAAATACAAAAATTAATTAAAATAATCGAAATTTTTATAATTAAAAATGAAAATGATAAAGATTTTGTTATTTTATTAAATTTTATTACTACAAGTATGTCACCTTGTTTATTAATTTCATGTTTGGAAATTTTTTCTAATTTTTTTAAAGACAAATTTATAAATAATGAAACCAAAAAAAAAATTTTAAATTCATTAATAAGAAATAAAATAATGACAATATTATGTTATATTTTAAGTGTAATTCCTTATCCAGATGTAATAATTATTGTAATAAAAATATTTAGTTTAATTAGTATTTACAGAGATGAAAGTAGTGAAATACAAAAATTTTTTAATTCAAAACATAGTCACATTTCTTTTATAAAGTCAATTATTGATCCACAATTTATAAGATTAGATTTAAATTTTGAAAATTCAGAAGAAGAAAATAAAATTGAAGAAGAAGAATCATCATCAGTAAAATTAAATATAAATGAATCAGATGATAATTTTAGATTTCAAACTGAATATAGACAAATTAAATTAACTGAATCTAAAATAGAAGATAATAATCCATTTAAAGTAGTTAATACTATAGAAAAAGATTCTTCTTTAGGAAGAAATAAAAATAGAAAATTAACTTTTGAACAATCAAAAAAAAAATTTGAATTTTCACCAAAAAATAAAAGAGCAAGTATAAATAATATAAAAATTGATCCTTCACAATCATTTCAAAAATTACGTCATTCTCTATTAATAAGTAAACCAAAAAATTTGAGATATTCTTATATTAATGAGGAGAATAAAGATTCAATCAATCAATTAAATTTATCACCTTTAGAAAAAGAATATATGAGAGAAAAATTAAAATATGAAAAAATGGTTCCAATATTAAATTATTTGTCAGAAAAAAATATTCATATATATAATGAATTAATTATAAATGCTTTAATTGATTGGTTAATTTTACCAAAAAATGAAAATTCAAATGTTATTTATAATACTTTTATAATTGAAATAATTGTTCATTTGTTAACTTCAAAAAATTGTGATATTACTTTAATTGAAAAATTTATGAAGTCAATTCAAAATATTATTATTAAAGATAGTATTCCAAATGTAGAAAATTGTACTAAAATTATTAATCAAATTCCATTTTATCAATGGTTTATTGAAACTATTTTTCAATGTTTTTTAATTATGAATGAAAATGATTATTATGATTTTTTAATTTATTTAAAAAGTAAAAATGAACAAAAATTAAAAGAAATAGGGTACTCTATTTTTAATTTAGGAAGATTATTACATTCTACTCTTGTTTTTAATTCAAAATTTAATAATGATTCATTAAGTATTTTAGATGAATTATTTTTAATTTGTTCTTCTCTTAAAATAAGATATAATAATAATAAAAATTATTCAAACATAATAAATGAATTTTTAAGAGAATTATTAAAAGATTTATTAATTTATTATTTCCAAAATTATAGTAGAAAAGAGAAAAAATTTGAAAACCCAACTTTAAATTATATAATATTAGCTTATTTTGAATTTATAATTTTTTTTAATTTAGAACATAAAGAGAATTTAATAAATGAAATAATGATAAATGGAAAAGTCTTTCCTGAAATTTTAATAACAGGAATTAATATTAATTTAACAAGCTCTAATAAAATAAAAGATTTATGGTTAGATTATGAAATATTTAATGAAATTATAGAAGTATATAGTTCTTTATGGGATTATAGTACATTTCAAAATATGAAAGAAGATAAAATTTTAAGTGATTATATATTAAATAAAAAAAAAGCAAATATGTATATTGATCAAATACTAATATTAAATAAAATGAATGAGAAAAATAAAATGACACAAATGTCATTAATTTCAATTTTATTTGTAATTTCAATAGTAATTACAAAAAATGAAAATGACTTAATTCATCTTTTAAAAAATTATGAAGATTTTATAACTTTTTTAATATTATCATCATCAAATTTATCATATGGTACTGATTCATATAATGAGATTCAAGAAAATACATATTATATTATTTTATATGCTTTATTATTTATTTTTGATGAAGGAACTGAGAAATCAAATGAAAAATCAAAAAATATATTTTTTACAACTTTAAGAAATTGGTTTATTTTAATGTTAAAAATAACAAATTCAGCTTATATTCAAATTGATAAAAAGAAAAAAAAAGGAGTATTTAATAAAATAATATCAATAGGTCAAAAAACTAAAAAAAAAATTAATTTATCAAAAAGTGCTGTATTTAAAGTATTTTTCAATGAATCATTTATGAAAATATTCAGTCAAGATTTCATAAATCAATTATTAAAAAAGAATTTTTCAACTTTAAAAGATTCAATTAAATTTGAACAATTAATCTCAAGATCTTTATTAAATTCAAATCTAAGAGATGAAGTAAAAGATATATTTAAAATTCAATATTTTGAAAAAATAGGAAAAATTAGAATGCAAAACGCAAATAAATTAACAAATTTATATGAACAAAATGAACAATCAAATGTTTTTTTTATTAATTATTCTAAAAATAAAAATGAAATAAGTATGGTAATTGAAAGTTCATTAATGTTAATTGATGAAGAAATAAAAAGATTTTGGGAAAGAAATGAAATAGATTTAAATAAATCAAAATTAAGATATAAAAAAATAAAAAAGTCTTTATTTAGTTTTAATGGAATGTGGAGTAATAAAGAAATTTTTAATTTTAAAAATCCACGACTTTTATATAAAATGATTAATCATTATGGGAATTCTCCTTATAGACCTTGTTTACTTCCTATTTATGATATTAATCTATATCTTCCAAATTTTACTTCTTTTGATAAAACAAATTTATTTTTAAGTAATAATTCAAGTAAGAGTATTATTAATTTAAATATTAATGAAATTTTTCCTAAAAATAGAATTAATTTTGAAATTAATATTAATCATGATAAAATCATACTTGATTTATTATATAATTCTATTTATCCTGATTTATATAAACAATTCGAAGAAATTAATAATAATTTTAAATATAATTATTATAGAATACCACAATCATCATTAATTGTAAATGGATATTATTGTTGTTATATTAAACAATCACATCATATAAAAGGTTATTTAAATTTAGAAAAAAATTATTTTATTTTTTATATGGATATATATAATCAAGGGAATAATAAATTAATAAATAAATCTGAAAAATTAGATGAATTAGATTTAGAATATGATTCAGAAAGAAAAACTTGTTTTGGTTCTTATTTCCCAGAAAATGCTTGTCCTAAAAATATACCAATATCAAAAAAAATTTATTATTCAGATATTAATTATATATTCTTAAGAAGATATTATTATAGAAACACAGGAATAGAAATATTTACAACAAAAAATAAATCATATTTATTTAATTTCCAAAATCAAACAATTAGAAATAACATAACAAAAGAAATATTATCAAATTATAATAATGAATACACAGAAATAAAAATCCTAAATAAAATAACAGGATATGACTTAATAAAAAAGAATAATCCAAATATAAAAAATGAGGATTTTTTCTCATCAAAAATAGAAAATTGGTATAATTGGAAAATATCAAATTTCGATATGTTACTTTGGTTAAATCTCTTATCAAATAGAACATTTAATGACTTATCACAATATCCAATATTCCCATGGATAATAACACAATATTCAAAATATACTTTCCCATTAGAAGTTAGTCAGAGTTCAATAGAACAAACAATTCAAATAACAAATAGTATAAATACTCAAAGTCAAATTCAAAAAATAAGTTTAAATAAAGACTTAAGAGATTTTTCAATTCCAATGGGAATGATTTGTTTAAATGAACAAGGTGAAAAGAGAAAAAATTTTTATATTGAACAATATAATTCAATGAAAGAAGAAAATAAATCAAAATCATATTTTTATGGTTCACTTTATTCAAATCCAATATACACATCTCATTATTTAACAAGATTATTTCCATTTAGTTTTATTGCAATTGAATTTCAAGGAAATAAATTTGATGATCAAAATAGAATGTTTCGTTCAATTTCAAAAAGTTTTGAATGTGCAACAACACAAGAAAGTGATTTAAGAGAATTAATACCAGAATTTTTTTATTTACCAGAAATGTTTTTAAATATTAATAATTTAAATTTTGGTTTTGATGATAAAATAAATGATGTAATTTTACCTCCTTGGGCTGATAATGATCCATATGAATTTGTTTTAAAATTAAAACAATATTTAGAATGTAAAGATGTATCTTGTAATATTAATAAATGGATTGATTTAATTTTTGGTTATAAACAAAAGGGAAAAGAAGCAGAAAATTCTAAAAATTTATTTATTCCTTCTTCTTATGATGATTTTAATATTGATGATGTTAGTAATATTGATGAGAAAATGTATTATTTAAGAATTGCAGAATTTGGTTTAATTCCTAATCAATTAATTAAAAATAAAGAATTTCCACAAAGAAAAAATAATGAAAGTAATAAACAAATAAAACAAATTTCTGAAAGTGCTTTATATAAACAATTACAATCTTTTTCTTATAAAACTAAATCTGGTTTTGATGGTAATATGCTTAAATTAAAAGTTTTAGATAATGAACATATATTAGGAATTTTTGATAATTTTCAATTTACAAAATATGAATTTTTTCAAAGTGTTATTGGTTCTCGTTCACATGCAGATTCAAATACTAATTATTATATTCAAAAAGATGATATTGGATTATATTCAAGTTTAAAAATTAAAAATTTTAAAAATATAAATAAATTATATCCTATTATAATATATAATAAAGGAAAAAATATTGCACAAGGTGGTTTTTTCGATGGTAAAATATTAGTTTGTCAAGTTGGTTCTTTAACAAGTAAAAATTATCAAAAGAAAAATAATGAATTAAACTCATTTGAAATTTATAATGAATATGATAAAAGTCCAATTATTTGTTTAATAATAGATAAAGATGAAAAATTCATTTTTTGTGGTTCATATAATGGAAGTGTTATGGTATATAATACACAATGGGAAAATTTATTTAATATAAATGAAAATTTTAATTATCCTATTACTTCAATTTATTATAATAGTGAAGTTAATATTTATGGAAGTTCTTGTATGGATGGTTCAATTAATATTTATACTTTTCCAACTAATAAAAAATTAAATTCTATTAAAATTGAAGGTTATAAATATGCAGATTTTTTTTTTATTTCTTCTTCTCCTTTACCAAGTTTTATTTTTTATTGTAGTAAAAATTTAACTTTTTATTCTTATTCATTAACTGGGAATCAATTAGCTAAAGAATCACATGATTATGGAGATATTTTTTCACCTGTTTTATTTAATGATAAATATAATTGCGATTATTTAATTTATGGTGATGAAGAAGGATTAATTCATTTTAGAAAAATGCCAAAATTAGAATTAATTTTTACTATAGAAGTCTCAGATAATCCAATTAAATGCTTAGATATAAGTGAAGATAAAGGTTATTGTTATGTTTGGACTGATGAAGGACAAGAAATTATATTAGTTAAAGATAGAAGAGTTATGACTGAAACTGATCAATTATTATTATGGCATATGACAAATGATTTTTCTTAAATTATAAAAAATTTTTTTTTTTAAATTTTTTTTTATATTATAAAATAAAAGTATATTTAATTAAATAGAAAAAAACATAAAAATAAATGGAGAAGAATTTAAATAATCATAAAGAAAAAAATTCATATAAATTTACATCTTCTTTATTAACTCGTCCTTTTTCTTCTTCTGATCAAAGATTAAATAATAATAATAATGAAATTATAGAAGAAATTCCTGATCCAGATTTAATAGATAAAAATAATATGACATATTATAATAATAATAATAATCCTGATTTTAATTATTCGGTTTCAAATATTCAAAAAAATGAAGAATCAATTCTAAGTAATGCTTCAATTAATTTTACTAAAAAAGATTTAATGAATCAATTTAATCCCCAAAATAATAATTTAAATATATCATCTTCTACAATAAATTCTAGAAAAAGAAAACCATTTGAAAAATTAAGTTTTCATTCTGATTCTCAAACTAATATTTCTGAAAAGTTATTAAATAATAACTTACAAAATGATCAAACTGAAGATACAAAATCAATAACAAATATGAATAATAATATAGATGATAAACCAATTAGTATAAGTGATAATAATCCAAATGATTTATCAAATATTACTCAAAGTAATATGAGTAGAACTCAATTATCTTTTGATGAAAAAAGTATGATTTTATCATGTTATAAATTATTATCAAAAGAAACTTTAGAAAAAGCAAAGAAATTTAATTCAAATTATAAAAATTCAACACCTTTTTGGATTAAATTTTTTGAAGACATTGAAAATGATACATTAAGTGCAAATAGTTCTTATTTTAAATATGATAATAAAAATGAATATGTAAAAAGTTTAATTGAAATGGTTCAAAGAGATGCTGATATATATGATGAAATAAATAAAAATAAAAAGAAAAAAGAAGAAACTCAAAATTCAATTAAAAAATTATTAGATGAAAGTAAAAAAGTACAAGAAGATATTAAAAATAAAAGTACTACATCAAATAAAAATGTTAATAATACTCAAACACAAGAAGAAAAATCTCAAATTGAATTAGATAATAAATTAAATCAAGTTTTAAATATTTATAATAAATTAGAAGAAAAAAATAAAAAATTATATAATAATGAAAAAGATTATGATACTTTTAAAAATATATTAATTACAGGAGGTAAATTTACAAATGATGAACCAAATAAAAAAAATATTCCAGAACAAATAAAAAAATTAGAAAATTTAGAAGAAATAGAAGAAAATAAAAATGAAGAAGAAAAAAAAGAAATTAAAGAAAATAATGAAACAATAAATGATAAAACAAAACCAAATGAATATAAAACAATTGATTCATTATATTTTAGTGAAAATTATACATTTGAAGATTTAAATTATGATAAAATAGATTTTTTTGTTTATCAAAAAGATTCTATTAAAAGACTTTTAGAATTAGATAGACAATTAAATAAAATTGACCCTGTAAGATATAATACTTCAATTAATACAGAATTAAAAAAAATACAAGATGAATTTAATAAAGGAAAAAAAGAACGTTATGAAAAAACTAAAAAAACTTTTAAAGAGGATTTTTATAAATTTCTAAAAGATACTAAAGAAACAAAAAAAAGTATTTTTGATATTCCAGTAAAAGATGAAAGTAAAATAAAATATAAAGATTATTTAAAAGAATTTCAAGAACAAAAAAAATATAAAAAAGATTTAGAAAATAGATTAAATCAATTAGATAATAAAATAAAAGACATATATAAAAAAGATATAACAGATTCACAAATGAAAGATTTACAAAAGGAAATTGAAAATTATAGAAAAACAGAAGAATATAAAAAGAAATTTGAAGAAATAAAAGTTCCTGGATTAGCACAATTAAATTCATTAAATAATGATATAAAAGAATTTGATAAGAAAAATCAAGAAATTTCAGAGTCATTAAAAGAATTAAAAAATCAATTAGAAATAGAAAAACAAAGACAAATGAATAAAGAAGATGAAGAAAAATTCAAAAAAGAAATAATTGAACCATTTATAGAACATAAAAAAGAAGTAGAAAATATTGATAAAGATAATAAATTAATGAATGAAAAAATAAACAAAATAGAAGAAGCAAATATAAAAGAAGAAAATATGTTAATTGAAATTCAGAAACAATTAGAAGAAATAAATACTAATAAAGAAAAATATGAAAAAATGTTTGAAGAAGCAGATAAAATTATGGAAATGAGAGAAGAAGAAAATAAAAAAAATAATATTGAAGAAAATAAAAATGATATTTTTGAAGATGCAGAAGAAATAATTAAAAAATATGGTATTAATGATTTAATTGAAGAACAAAAAAAAAATGAAGAAGTAATTAATTATTATGAAAATAATTTAAAAATTGCTGAAAATTCCCTTAATAATTTAAAAAAAATGAATGAAGAAAATGATGAACTTGTTAATAAAGAATTTATGTCTCCTGAAGATTTTTGTAAAATTCCAGATGAAGTTAAAGCATATTTTGAAGAAAAAAAAAGAGAAGAAGAAGAAAAAAGAAAAAAAATAGAAGAGAAAAAAAATGAAAATAATGAAAATAAAGAAAAAAATGAAAACAATGAAAATAATGAAAAAAAAGAAAATAATGAAGAAAATGAAAATAATGAAAAAAAAGAAAATAATGAAGAAAATAAAACAGATGATTTAAAAATTAATAATACTGATATTAAAATAGAAAATAATGAAGATAATAAAAAAGATAATAATAAAATTGAAGATGAAAAAAATCAAGATAATATAAATAATATTTCTAAAGACAGTTTAGAAGAAAATTAAATTTATTTTTATATCAAATAAAATAAATTTTAATAATTTATTATACAATTATTTTAATATTATATTAAAGTTTTTATCTAATGTGTTAAAATATATAAACATAAATAAGAAATAATAAATAAAAAATTTCTAACAATAACATTATAAATTTTAAATTTGATAAAATTAAAAAAAATTAAGAAAAATCTTTTAATAAATTATCATTTAAATTTTGTAAAGATAATTTTTGTTGCTTTCTCTTAATAAATTCCATAGATTTCATCATATTAAAATCTACATTTTTATTTTTTTCACTTAAATTATAATTTATATTATTATTTCTTCTATCTTTTTTTTCTAAAGTTAAAATACTCACAAAATTATTTTCAGTATAATCATTATTTATAGGAAAAGCATTTCTATAACTTTGCATTTGATTAACCTTTTTATTAGAAATACCATATTTTTGGAATAAAATATTAGGAATCATATTTTTATTATTATCAATATTATTTATTCTAATTTTTGAAGATAATATTTTATAAGAACCTTGAAAATAAGACCAATGCATTTTAAAAAAGATTTCCTCAGTTTGAGTTCCAGAATCAACTTTATTTCCATTTACATTAGTAATATTTATTGAATTTGAATTTATATTTACTATTACATTTGTATTATTTGAAGATAAATTTTTAACGTTTATTATTTCTTTATTATGATTATTATTTTGTAAATTATTAGTAATTGTTAAAATATTATTTTCTTTTATTGGAGTTTTTATTTTTAATATTCTTTGATTATTTGTTATATTATTTGTTAATTTTGGTAAAGTTAAAGGTTGATTAGTTAAATTATTATTATTTTTTAGAATATTATCACTAGAATTCTCTTTATTATTATTAGTATTATTATTATTAGGATTTTTTTTTTCTATATTCAAAGAAGTAATTTGTAATAAATTATGTTTTTTCAAATTATTACCTTTTTTTTTCTTAAATCTTTTTTTTCTCTTATTAAAATCAGGTAATAAATTTTTAATTTCATCAATATCTAAATTATCACCAGAAGGATTACTTTCACTATCACTTTCATTTTCATTAGGATCATCATCATCATCATCATCATCATTTTTTTCTTGAGTAGTAGAACCATCATCAGATTTATTAGAATTATTAATATTTTCAAATTCTTTTTCTTTTAATTTCTTTTCTTTATTTTCAATATATTGATTAAATTCAATATCAATTACACGAACATCATTTTCAATTTTTTTTTTTAAATTAGGATAATTATTAATATTTTCAATACCACTTTTCATATTTGAATGATAATGAAAATATAAAATTCCAACACAAATATCTCTTCCAATTTCTTTTAAAGTTTCAATATTAAAATATTGATTTGAATAATCTTTTGTATTACAACCAAATAAAGAAGTTTCTAAAGTAACAACATTATCAATATTAAATTCTTGAAATAAATTAATTCTTCCTGTTCCTTTTTTATATTTTGGCATAGAAAAACCACTTTTTTCAAATGAAATAACTTTACTTTTTTTAGCACAAGTAAAAGGAAAAAGTTTTCCAAATGAAAAATTATCTTTTCTATGATTACCATAAAAAAAAGAATTAAAAGCACCAAAATGACCATGAAAATCAACAATACATCTAATTTTTTTTTTAATAGAAAATTCTTTAATCATTTCTTTAGAATAATAAATTTCAGGGTGAAAAAATTCATTTGGATTTTTCCATCTTCTATTTAAATCACATCCTGCAATTGAAGTTCTTGTATTTCCTTGTATAACACCATCAACATTAATCATTGGAATAATTTTAAATATAAAATTATCTCTTAAATACTTTGCTTCATCACTTTCTCCCATTAAAAATTCAATTGCTCCTTTTATTGTCCATGAACCAACTGTTTCACTTGGATGTTGTCTTGCAAATAATACTATTCCTTCTTTATTTAATGAATCTTTATGATAATTTTCTAATTTTGCATTATTTATTGTTATGTAATCTATATCATTTCCTAATAATGTTTGACATAATGTTTTTCTGTGAAAAAATGGAAATTTTGAATTTTCATATTTTGTATAATAATTTAAATCTTTCATTAAAT
Organism: Isotricha prostoma; assembly: GCA_023807205.1. Taxonomy (NCBI): domain Eukaryota; phylum Ciliophora; class Litostomatea; order Vestibuliferida; family Isotrichidae; genus Isotricha; species Isotricha prostoma. The sequence continues at coordinate 9,698 of JAJMZS010002970.1, read as the reverse complement.
CTGTATATGTATATGGAATACAATTTGCAAAATAAATATAATCGTTATCATATTTAAAAGTAAAGTCAAATGATAATGTGTAATAATATTGTCTTTTACCTTTAAAATTTCTAAAAAGGTAATTTCTATAATATTTTACATCTTCATTTGTATGATGCCATCCTATGTTATTTTCTATATTTTCTCTTTTACTGTAATACCATATTTTTATTCCATTTTGATATTTTGATCTTTTTCTTAATAAATTCATTATTGAAAAATTTACTTTTTTATCTTTTTTTGTATTTGAAACACGGAAAAAAAACCATTGACTATATCCTGTTGTATTTGTGTCATTATGTAAAAAAAGTTGATATTTATCTATATCTGTTGTTGAATTTTCTTCATCTTTTCTTTCTGTTAAGTATACCATTTGTAAATTTCCACTTTCAAATTTACTTTCAAATATTAATGTATCTTCTAAATTAAAATTATTTTTTTTTATTAATTCTTGTGTTGATAATGTTTCGTTATTATTTTTTTTTGATTTTTTCTTCTTTTTTTGATTTTCAAATTCTCTTAAATTTAAAATATTTTCAATTGTTACTTTATTATTATCGAATTTTTCTTTGTAATATACTAATTTTTGAAGCATTTTAAATGAATTTATATAAATATCAAAAATATATTCTTTTTCTGTTACTTGAATTTTTTCTCTTTTAGTTAGAATAAAATTTTCTGATATATTTTCTTTATAATCAAATTGTTCTAAATTTATTGTTTGAATATTTTTTCCAAATTTTGGTTTATTTAATGGAATAATTTGTCTTTCTATTAAAGGATCTGGAGGAGGAATTAAGCTTTTTCTTAAACTCATAGAATCCCAATTTTGATTTTTATATTTTCCCAAATTATAAAAAGTATTAAAATTTCTAACTTCCATTTTTTAAAAAGTAATAAAATGTCAATTATGAATAAACTTCTCAAAAATGGAAAAAATATAATTTAAAAAAACAAAAAATCAAAATAATAAAAAATAAAATAATAAAATTTAAAAAAAATTTAAAAAAAAAAACAATAAAAAAATGCAAAAAAATGGAAGAATTCCATATTACTATAAAGACCAATTAGTATATGAATGGGAACAAAATTTAGAAGAAATAATAATTTATATAAAAGCCCCAGAATGTATATTAGAAAAAAACAGAGAAATAATAAAAAAAAATTTAAAACCAGGTCAAAAAATGCCAAAATTAGATATTAAAATAACACCAAATCATTTAACAGTAGGATTAATTGATCTTCCACCTTATTTAAGTGAAGATTTAACAAAAACTGTTAAAGCAAGTGAATCACTTTGGCAATTAGATGATGGAGAAATTGTTATTACTTTAGAAAAAACTATTAAAGCTGATACTTGGACTTCTGTTTTTAAAGGACATAATGAAATTAATGAGTTTCAAAAAGAAGAAATGCAAAAAAAAATGCTTCTTGAAAGATTTGGAGAAGAAAATAGTGGATTTGATTTTAGTGATGCTGAAATTAATGGACAAGTTCCTGATCCAAAAACTTTTATGGGTGGACTTAAGTATAGTTAAAATTTTATTTTTTTATAATTATTTTTTTTTATTTTTTTTATGTTTGGTTATTTTATTTTTTGTCCTTTTTTATATTTTAATTATGAATTTTAATGAAGCTGAATTAAATTTTATTACTAAAGAGTTTCAAAAAGAAAATGATAATATTAGTAAAAAAAAAAGATTAATTGATAATATTTATAATAATAAAAGTGAATTACAAATTGATATTCTTAATATTATTAATAATTTTAAAAATGATAAAAATAGTGTTTTATTATCTATAATTTATTTAGGGAATATTCAAAATGATTTTAAATATCAGGCTAAACAATTTTGGAATGATGTTTCTAAATTAAAAGAATTTTATGTTGTTTTTCAAAAAATTAAGCCTTTAAAATTAAGAAATATTTGGGAAAAAATAAAACACTCAAAAAAAGTTTCTATTATAACAGAAATAATTCAAAAAGATAAAAATATAATTAATGAATCATATGGAGTTAATTTAATTGTAATTGTTAATTTATTAATTAAAATATCAAAATTAGAATTAAATTTAAATAATAGAATTGAAAAAATAAAGCAAGAATTAAAAAAACTGTCTAAAGGTAAAAAAAATGAGATAATAAAAACAAAAGAAAATCAAAATTATGAAAATATACAAAATGCATTTAAAGTAAATAATAAAATAAACCTTGATATAAATTTAAAACAAATAAAAAAGAAATTAAATGATAAAAATTCCAAATCTAAAATTTTAAATTATTCATTATTTACAAATGATAATAATAAAGAAGAATTTGATTTAATAACAAGTGCAATACAATCTTTAGGAAATTATTTTAAAGATATTTCAAAGGATGAAATTTTAAATGTTTTACATTCAACTTCATTAAATCCAGGACATGCTTATTTACAATTGAAATATCCTAATAAAACATTATATAATTTTTTAGAAAGTGAAGATTATATTATAAGATATATGAAAAATACTTTTTTATATGATGAATTAGTTTTACAAAAGGGAGAAAATTTAATTAAAGAAAGAGAAAAATATCTTAATTTAACTGATTAATTTAAAAAAAATATTCTAATAAAAATATTTAAATATTCATTTTATAAATTGATAAAATATTAAATTTAAATTTATTTAATTTTTTTATTATATTATATTAAAAAATTTACTATAATTTTGAAAAAATGCAATTAAAAATAAAAAAAAAGAAATTAGATATTTCATCAGACTATTCTACAATTCAAACAAAATCTAATCCAGAATTATTATATCATGATAATAAATTAAAAAAAAATCTTAAAACTCAATATCCATTTTTATCAAAAAAAATTAAAAAACATTCGACTTCAATTGATATATATTCAAGTTTAATTTCTCTTAAAAAAAATATAAGTAATAAATATCTTTTTAAAACTGCAGAAAATCATTCAAAAAATGAAAAGTCATTATTAATGAAAAAACTAGAAAATTGGGATAAAGAACATTTATCAATGTCAAAAGAAAATCCAGATTCATTATATCAAAGATTATCAAAATTATATAAAACGATAAATTTAAAAAAAGAACAACAAAAATTAGAACAAATGAATTTTTTATTAAAATCAAAAACAAATTTTAATAAATTAATGGAAAAAGGAAATCGTTCAAATAAAATTTTAGATGATTTTTTTAATAAAAGAAATAAAGATCAAGGAAGTATTTTAAGAAATAATATAGTAAAAACAAAAGCAAGATTTAATTTTTCTTTATTTCTACCAAAAAATCAAAAAGATATAGAACAAGATATTGGAGTTAATACTCAAACAATTAATGCAATGGTTTCAGGAGATTTTAATAATGATTATTATAATAAAGTTATGAAAGATAAAATTAAATATGAAAATCAATTAAGAGATGAATTAATTTCTGTTAATAATGATATTTATGATAAAAAAAATGAAAAAAAAGAAAAAGATGCTGAATTAAGTGCAGTTTATTTTAAACAAAATAAATTAACAAAAGATTATAATGTTTTATTTAATAGAAGAAAATCAATGTTAGAAAAATATAAAGATGATTTAGATAAGCAATATTGTCCAATAAAAATAAAGAAAAAAAATTTAAATATTAAAACAACATCAAAAATAAATAATTTTTTAAAAAATGCAAGAGTATCAATAAAAAATAATGAAATTAAAAAATCAATGACTGAAGAGAAACAAAAATATGCAGATGATATGGAAAAAATTCAAAAAGAAAAAGAAAAAATAATAAAAGATATAAAAAGAATAGAAGAAGAAATGTTATATTATAAACAAGTAAATGATGAATTAATAAAAGAACATAGAGAATATTATATGGATATATTAAAAAATGGATATGATTCAAGAGGAGAAGGAATGATTTGGTGTGTTAGAAATTTATTAGAATTACAAACTAATTTAGAATATCATCATTTTCCAAAATTTTTAACTCATGAAGAAATTGATTATTTAATTAAAATTGCTAATATTTCACTTGAAGAAATTCAATTAAAAATAATTTTAAAAACTTTAAAAAAGAAACAAAGTGAATTAAAAGATAAAGAAAATGTTAGAAGATTATCTGATATTGATGAGTTAATTAATAAAATTAATAATAGACATGAAAAAAAAAATCATATGAAATATTTATCTGATTATGATTTACAAAGAAAAAAAGTAAAAATGGAAATTGATAAAAGATTTTATAATTTATATACAAGAAATGAAGAAACTATGAAAATGTTTGTTGATAAAAAAATAGAAGAAAATAAAGATGAAGCTTTAATTGAAGGTTTAAAAGAAGATTTATTAGGAAGAAATAAAGAAAAAAAACATGAAAGTGAATTATTTAGAATATTAAAAGGTGATGAAAAACAAAAAAATATAGCAGGATTAATTTTATATATTAGAGATAGATTAGATTATTTATTTTATCATAAAGAAGAAATTATTGAAGAACAAATCAATAAATTTAAAGAAAGACAAGAAATGAATGAAATGGATCTTGATGTTAAACAATTAATGCAAAAAGAATTAGTAAAAAAATGTCTTTTTGGTTCTAGTTCAAATTTTTAATAAATAAATAAAAAAAATGTATTTTATATATAGTATTTTGAATAATAATATATATTTATTAACATTTAGAATAAAAAATATTTTTAATGATAAAATATTTATTTATAATAATTTATTGATTAAAGATTAAAAATATCTGATTATTCCTATTAAAAAAATTTTCATTTTATTTTTATTTAATTTTTAACATTTTTTGTAGATTTATTTTTTGTAAGTTTAGTATTTGAAGTTGATGATGTTATTGGAGTTGATTTTTTTGATGTATCTTTTTTTTCATGAACTGGATTTTCTACTTCTTTTTCAATTATTTCATTAATTTTAGTTTTCATTACATCATAAATTGAACTATCAAATAATAATTTTCTTTGTTGAATACTATTTTCTTTAATTTCTTTCATATGATTAGCATAATGTAGTTTAGCATCATTTTTTTTTTTTAAAAACTCATCTTGAATTTCTTTTAATTTTTCTTCCTTTTCTTTTAATAACTTTTCAAATATTGGATCATCATCATCAAATTTTTTTCTATTTTCATAAAATTCAAAATCATATTTTTCATTAATTACATTTTGTTTATTTATTTTTTCATTATAAATTTCATCTAATTCTTTTGAATATTCTTCTTGTGCTTTTGAATAAGAACATTCTGCATTAATATCAATTTGAGAAAAAGATAAACTTAATGTATTAATTTTATCATTTGATTCTTCTAATATTGTTTGAATTTTTTTTTTCATTCCTTCTAAAGGATCTATTTCTTTTTTTTCATTTTTTTTTGTTGTGTTTATTGATTTTGCATTATTGTTATTTGAAGTTTTATTATTTAAAGGTTTATTTGTTGTTTTGGTTGTTCCTTTAAATGATGTATTATGATTTGGATTTATTTTTCCTTTTTTTGATGGCTCTGATTTTGGAGTTTTTTTTGTATTTGAACTCATATTTTTTTGATAAATAAAAATAGAAAATATTAAAAAAAATTAATTATTTAATTAAAATTTATGAAAGACAGTAATAAAGTAAAATTAATTTCCAAAAATTTACCAAAACATTTTAATTTAAGACCTTCAATTCGAACTTGTATATTTACAATATTTTTTTTTTCAACAATAAGTTCTCATATGACAATGAGTTTATTTCGTGCATCTTCACAAGTAATAAAAAAAGAAATTAAACTTACAGATTCTCAATATGGTTTTTTTGGTTCATTATATCATTTAGGTAAATTTGTTGGAACAATTTTATTGATTTTTGTTATAAATACTCAAAATAGGAAAAGAATGATAATTAGTAATTTATTATGTTTAAGTATTTTACTATCTTTTTTCAAACTTACTTCAAATAAATTTATTTTAATGCCTTCTTTTTTTTTAATTGGTAATTTTGTAATGGCTATTAATATTTTTGTTCCTATTTGGATTGATCAATTTTGTATGATTAAATTAAAAACTATATTTTTAACTATGATTCAATTTGCTAAAGCATTTGGATTAGTATTAGGATTTATTATTAATTATATAATGAAAAGTGAAAATTATAAAAATCAATTTTTATTTAATTCAATTTCATTAATGATTTTTGCTATTTTATTATCATTTTTCCCTATTTTATATTTTTCATCAAGAGTATCAATATTACATGAAGTAAAAGGAAATGAAGAATTTAATTTAGTATTAAATAAATCAAAGACAAATAAAAAAGGTGATGAAATTGAAATTGATAGAGATAGTAATATAATAACAATGTTTGGAATAAGAACATCAAATGAATCAACAGCAGGAATAGATATTCGTAGTAAAATATTTAAAATATTACTAAATAAATTTTTTTTTTGTTGTGTATTTGCAACAATGATATTATTAACATCTGTAACATCATTTAATTTTTGGATAATTGAATATATTCCTTCAGTATTAAAAATATCAGATGAAAAATATAAATTATATACATATTTAATAATAACAATATCAGGACCTTTAGGTGGTTTAGTTACTAATATTATATTATCAATGATTTTAGGACAAAAAGAAATTACATATTCACCTCTTTTTATGTTTTTAATGTATTTAATTACTGTTATTGCAGGAAATTCAATTACTTTAATAGAAAATAATTATATTTTATTTTTAATTTCTAGTATTATTTATTCAATGGGTGCTTCTTCAGTTATTCCTATGATACAAGGTATTTGTTTATCTAGTGTTTCAATATCTTTAAAAGGTATTTCTTTTACTTTATATAATTTAATTGTTCATTTATTTGGTGAAGTTCCTTCTTCTTATGTTTATGGTTATTTACAAGAAAAATATATTGAAGAAAATAAAGGAAATAAAAGTGAAAAATTTGAAAAAAAAGCAATGAGTATTATGATGATGTATACTATTTTAGGTGTTTTTTTTGCTTTTTTAATTTTTATTTTTAGTTGTTGTAAATCTGAAAATAAAGATAAAGAAAAAGAAATTTTTAATAATGAAAATAGTCAAGAAATGGAAAATAAAAATAATATTAGTACTATTAGTAATTTAAGTATTGATAATTCAAGACTTAGAGCACATAGAACATTAAAAAGTATGGAATCTGATAAATTAGATGTTGTTTCTGAAAATGCTGAAAATCTTGATAGTGAATTTGGAGATGATAATTAAAAGAAATAAAAGTAAATAAATAAATAAAAAAGTTCTTAGTTTAATTTATTATATTTTATTTAAAGACTTTTAGAGTGTTTTTATTTTTAGTGTTATTGTTTTTTTTAAATAATAATTTAAATTAAAAATATTATTTATTGTTTAAATAATGAAATATGGTAATAATGCAAAAGTTGAAGAATCAAATTGTATTTGGACTAAAATTGAGAAAGTTTTAAAAAAGAAAAAATATAATGATAAAGATAAAATATTTTATCAAGAAACTTTAGGATTTAGTGTAATAGATAATAATATGTAAAATTATTAATTTTATCTTATTAGTCTTCTTGAAAAAGAACTTAAAAGATGGATTCAAATTTATAATGAATATAAATCAAAAATGAAATTATATTATATTCATTCTAAAAAATATCATCCTATATTTAAATCAATAATTGATAAAGTAGAAAAAATTGAAAAAGTAAATAATATATTTTATTATATAGAAGGTTCAAATAAAAAAGGAAGATTATATTGAAGTTTTAGGTAATTATATTTTTAATAAAAGTGATGAATATGACTATAAAACAATAATAAAGATATTAAATTTTGGGGATATAATATTTAATGAAACAGATTTTGAAGAAATCTCATTTAATCCTTTTAGAATGGTAATAGATGAAGATAAAAATTTTGAAAATTATGAATATATGAGAAATGCTTTAGATCAAGAAAATGAATATTTTTCAGAACAAATAAAATATATTATTGATATGTTAGATAAAATGACAGATTTATGTGAAACGCCTTCATTTCTTAATATAGAAACTCTTAAAAATTTGGATGCATTTTTAGACACATATTATCAAGATATTTTAGCGAATATTGAAAAATATTACATTGAATACAAAGATACATATTTATAATATTTTTATAAATAAAATAATGTTAATAAAAAAAGAAAATTAAAGTCGTATAGATATTTTTAATTTATTTTCATTATTATCTTTTTATATTATTATTTTTTTAATAAATAATTAATTTATAATATATTAATTTTTTATATAAAATAAAAATGTTATCTATTCCAGAGAAAAACGAAACAATATATCAAGTTATTTTAAATGCAATTAAAAAAGATAGTGATTATAGATTATTAGTAGAATTTGGATATTATAAATATCAAATTTTTCCAGAATTAAATGAAAAAGGTGATACTAAAAAAATAATAATGGCATTTAAAGCAAATGACTTTAAAAATATTTATAATTATTCAGGGAAAAAATTTTTAGAAAACGAATTTAAAAACTATGAAATAGAAGAAAATTTAGTATTCCAAAAAGAAAAATATGATATAGGAATAAAAGCAAATGTAGAAAAATATATTAAATTAAAAGAAAAAAAGAAAAAAAATAAAGAAGAAAAAAAAAATTTAACAGAAGAAGAAAAAAAGAAAAAAAAAGAAGAAGACAAACCATTGAATGAAGAATTGAAAAAATTTGCATTAGAAACAGCAGAAAAATTTAGTACATTTAGAATAAAAATATATTCTTCAGTTTTAAATCAAATGTTTTTAGATGTTCAAAAAGGAGAAAAAATACCTACATTTGAATTATTTTTAAATTCAACTAATAAATTATTTATTTTACCTTCATCAGATAGAATTCAATTAATTTATGGAATTGATTTTTCACAATCAACTGATATTTCTTTAGCAAAAATATTTTTACAAGAATTAGAAGAAGCAAAAAGACATGTTAAAAATTGTATTGGTGCTAAATGTTATGCTGAAAATGATAATGTTCCTAATTATATTATTAATATCGCTAAACCTAAAGATTATTCTAATAATTTAGTTGTTTTTGATTTATATGTTAAAGATTATGAACAAATTAAAAAAAAATTCAGTTATTTTATTACTTTTAGAGAATATATTCAATTTCATATTCATTCTGTTAAAACTTTTCTACATATTAAAATGAACAAAAAAGGAAAAGAGTTAGAACAAAAATTAAATACTTGTAAAATTGTTCCTGATGAATATTTAAAAAATCTTGAAACTATTAATTTTTATACTAATTGGAATAAACAAGAAGAAAATATTAAATTATTTAATAAAGAATCTAAAAAATTAAATAACATTTAAAATATTTAATTAATAAGAATAATTTAAAAAAAAATATTTAATCTTAAAATTTAAAGTGAAATATCTAAATTTATATCCTATTCCTAATATTCAAAATAATTCTAAATAATTTATTTACAAGAGTAATTTAGTTTTTAATTTATTTTAATGAGTAAACATATTTTTGAAAATAAAGAAATTTGAGAAAAAGAAAATTTTCAAATTTTATTAGATATGATAAAATTATTAATGTTAGAATTTCACATGTTAAATGTATTAAAATTCTAAATAAAAACAAATATG